>VWYH01004987.1:0-31639 GCA_013399365.1 Pampusana beccarii
TCTGTGTGGAGAATTCAGTTCATCTGCGTGCACACCGGGTGAAGAGCCCTGTTTCAGGGACTGCAGGGGGAGCGCTGGGCTTTCCGCTCGGAGGGGGCGCGGCTGCCGGGGTCGCTCCGCCCCACCGCGCCGCTAGAGATGGCGACGGGCGGGCGGCGGCGGCTGCTGCCGGCCTGGATGGGAGCGGCGGGGGACGAGCGAGCGGCGGCGCCCCCCCGCAAGGCGGTGCGGAGGCGGCGGCCGGCGGTGGCACGGCCCAGGTAGAGCCGCTGGGGCGGGGGGAGCGGCGGCGGCGGGCGAAGCTCGGCGCTCCCCCCGCTGAGCGTCTCTCCCCGTGCGGTGCGCAGGGCGGCGGAGGTGGTGTATTGTATGAACGAGGCGGAGCTGGTGGACGTGGCCTTGTCGGTCCTGGCCGAGGTGAGCCCGGACTCCCGGGGGTGCGGACGCGGCCCTAGCCCTTCCTGGGGGCTGCCGGGGCCGGTACAGCTGCCTTCATCCCCCGGCTGGGCACTGCGGGACAAAACCAGCCTCCGCTGGCTGGGAACCTGGGCACTGACTGCGGGGTGCCCCGCGGGGATGGGTGGGCTGCCGCTCTGCACTCCCCACCCTCCTTAGAGTGCTCCCGGGGTGAAGTCGCACAGCTGTGTGTGGTTGTTTTCTCTTCGGTTAGAATCTGCAGTGCGAGGAAGGTGAAGAGGAAACGCAGTCCTGGAGTCAAGGCGAGCAGGAGCTTCAGCAAACACCAAACAAGGCACCTGGAAGCCCAGCCAGCGTTGGGGCAGGCGGTGACCGCAGTCCGGCTCTCCCATGCCCTCCTGACACTGGTGCTGATGCCGATGCAGAGAGGACGGACTGGGAGGACTCTGAAGATGATGTTCTGAAATATGTCAGGGAGATCTTTTTCAGCTAATGCTGCCGCCTCTGTGGTTTCCCAGGAGCAAAGGGGAGGTGGCCCCTCTGACAGCGTTGCAGGAGGACAGCCTGGAGTGGGCTGGGTATCTGCTGTGTTGATGGTCTGTGAAGCTGGTAGGAGGCCTATGAAGGCCATGGGGAAGAAGGAGGGGGGCACTCACTTCTATCAGAGTGTGCTGGGCTCAGTGCTGGGCTCCAGATTAGACTACGCTCATTTCTGTTTGGTATCTTGGAGCACGGACAGATTAAAGAGGACATTTGAGTTTCCGTGAGTATCCCTTTGGTAAGTCAGTATTGGGACTGGAGGGGATCAGGAAGGTGCTGGCCCTGGGATGCCTTTGCTGGCCAGCCTTGAGGCTCCCTTGTCATTGTGTCCCCCTGTGGCAGCTGCAGTGAGGCCTGGCAGGCTGTCTGCATTGGACCTGAGGCTGAATTTGCCTCCAGGCTTGGGCAGGCCTCCCATAGCTGAGGAAGACATGGATGGGAGCAGACTGGCAGGGACCATCCTGAGAGGGCTGACCTTGTGGCAGTGTGCATGGGGGTCTAGGAAGGGATGAGGATGGCTTAGCATCCTCTTCCCAGTCCGAAGAGGGGTGAACAAAGATGAGGCTGAGTCAGGTGCGAGAGCCTTTATTGAAATGATGAGTCAGTCAAACCAGCATCACCAGCCACATCCCCCCAAAGACTGCAGCCTGAAGGGGATGGTGGGGAAAGCAGGCGAGGTTTGTGCGAGGTTACAGACATGGCACGGAGCAGTGCTGTGCATTGCCATGGCAGAGACTCCGTCCAGTGTTCTGGCTGTGATGGCCCAGCTGGGGCACTGCACCCCAGCCTGCAGCGGCCCTGGCCCTGCTCCCTGAGCACACCCTTGCATGGGGTATGCTTTGGGCTGAGCTGAGCTGGCTCTGCAGTGAGCTGCCCTCAGATAGATCCAGTCTCTCCTAGAGTCTCAAAGGCTGCTGGAGTTCTGGGCTCAGCTTCATAGTATTAGTAGGGACAAACCTGGGGCTCTGCACCCAAATCCTCTGCTTCCTTGTGGAAACCCTCCTCTTCAGGGCTGTGTTCAGCGTTCAGCAAATTGTTTGGCTGCTGCTCCAGGTGCTCTGCTGCCGCTGTGGTTGGATGTGGGCCACTTCACCCTGATGAACTAAAGCAGAGTCCCCCCAGGTATTATTCCTGCAGGTGAAGTACAGGTGGTCCTGTTAAAGAGAGTATCTCCAGTGCACATTTGGGGCTGCCACTGCTGTGACAGCAGTGTGAAGCCACAGCTCCTCAAGTCACAATTGCCTTGAAGGCGTCCCTGGTTAGTCCAGGACATGGAGAAGGAGCAGAGTCTCTATAGGCAACTCAAAGAAAGGAAGCCTGTTTGCTTCTCTGGCTGCCTGTCGTTAGGCTAGATATGGCCAGAGGGCTGTGTCTGCTGTGTGCTTGTTCTGATCTGTCCACTGTCCTCCAGGTCAGGGCCAGGAATGCTTTTGCTTTGATGCTGTGCCCCAGGCCACGGGGTGTGTTACACACTGCTGTTACTGTGAAGTTTCCACGCTGTGCTGTGANGCTGCCTGTCGTTAGGCTAGATATGGCCAGAGGGCTGTGTCTGCTGTGTGCTTGTTCTGATCTGTCCACTGTCCTCCAGGTCAGGGCCAGGAATGCTTTTGCTTTGATGCTGTGCCCCAGGCCACGGGGTGTGTTACACACTGCTGTTACTGTGAAGTTTCCACGCTGTGCTGTGAGTGTTGGTGTCTGCTGCTTGCTCGCTGCAGGAGATCTGCACACAGCCGTGTGCCAGAGCATGGCTCGACGTGGGTCGTTGGACTAAGGATCAAATTCCTGCAAGTAACTAAAGCTGTCGTGGGATTACTGTTTTAATTCAGGTTATCAGTAGCTGTTGCATCTTCTTCATTGTCGAATCTCAGTGGGCAGGGCCTCCTCAGTAAAAAGGCTTTGGCATGGATGTGTGTGCTTGGCCCAGATGAGGTGCATAGTGGCAGTGAGAATCTGGAGCAGCAGCAGAGCCTGAGTCCCAAGCAGTGCCAGGAAGCCCCCAGTGAAATCAGAGGGGTGAATCCACTGCGAGGTTTGGAAAATAAATATAATCAGGCCTCCAAACAGGATTGTTGTCTTGATGATGAGTATGATGAGGATCACCTTCCAGCCCTCTCTCTCCTCTGTGCACTTCACATGTGCAACAAAAATAGGGTAGAAAATGCTGAAGACCAGACAGGTGTACACACAAATCCTGGCTAGAACTATTCCTAGTAGGCTGATGCCCATCACCTGCAGATGCTTGTACTCCAGGCACTGCAGTTTCCCAGCTGTCTCATTCCACAGGCAGAAGTTGTAAAAGCCGATGCGTTTGTCAGGGAGGTCAACCAGGTTCCCAGCTTCCCACAGCAGCGCGTACAACATCAAGGCCAAGGCCCCGGCAGCCTCGAGTAGGGTCAGCACACAGAACAGGTGCCCCGTGCACCTCTGTTGCAGCAGACCCATCCTGATGCCTGCATGCTCTCTTGATACCATGGTAAAACCTGCTGTGGGGACGCCTGCTGCAAAACATGAAGCGGAGGACCCCTTTGTGGTTGTGTGTTATGGCACCCTTCCCAAAATGTGCTCTGAGCCTGTGTCACTGATGTCTTGGGACTCCCCTTGCAAGTACAGCAGGAACATCTCAGTCCTGCTTCTGACTGTGCTACAGATGTGTTACTGGGTAGAGGGGGATGCGTTTTTGGTCATAGCTATGGTGGCTTAATGACATCCCATACGTGGACCAGCACTGGGAGGACAGTATTGGCTCCCTTAGCCCCACATATGCCCTTTTGTACCAAGGTCTCTTGTTGGAAAAGAGACACGTTGTCAGCAAACCACAGTGATGGGAGGGGAGCAAAGCACTGCTGTCTCATAAGGAGCGGGTTAAGAGCTATTCTGGAAAAGTGCTCTTCTTTCAGTTCTGGTCAGACAAGGACAACCCTTGTGATCTTTGGATGACTGAGTAAAATGCAGGCATGACAGGGTGCAGGGCTCCCCCTGCCTCCTCGCCCCCTATAGCTCTGGAAAACCCGATGCCATTGATATCACTCATTTCCAGCCTCCACATGCCCCTGAGGCCCTTGCATGCCCGTACATTTCTGGGCACAGCAGGGCTGATTGCCTCCAGCCCTGCTCCCCACTGAGGCTGGCAGATGTGGTGCTTCTCTATTTCAGTTGCCTGAGGACTGATGCCCCAAGCAGACAGATGGTTGTCCACCACAAAGGGGCACCTTGGACCCACTTGCAGCCACCTGCCCTCCTCTGGGGCCCAGGGAGATGGATGCTACAGAGACAGACCTGCAGTTGCTGTCCTCCACGCTCTTCTCTCAGACTACCTGGTAAACCAGACTCCTCCTCCCAGAAATGTGGACTGTCCTCACTGCTCTCTTTCAGGCTTCTGCTTCACCTGAAAAACAGGGAAGTGGCGTCAGGAAAGGGTATCATTGGCTGTAGGACATGCAGCATTGGAGCACTGGATATCTGGGTCTGCACAGAGGCACAAACACAGGGCAAGGAGCTCAGAGACCTTGGCTTCAAGCTCAGCCTCTGGCTTGAGGCAGTGCAAATAATCACTTTCCTCCCTTTGCCAAGAATTATCTCCTGTTTTTACCACTTTTCCTCAAGAAATTCACAATGTCAGTCCCCACAGCCGCTTGTGGATTTGGTACAGCCTCTGAGTTTTTAGAGTGGCAGGAGAGACCCCACGCACATCTGTACCCAGTGCATGACTGAAACACTGGTGACTAGACCCTTCTGCATCTCCCTCCTAATCCCTGTCTCCCTGGACACTTGGAAGTGGGGCACCTATATTTCGTGTGCACAAGCTTCTCTGTCCCAAACTTCTCTTTCTCTGCACAGTCATAGCCAGGAGGAGAACATACACAGCATGAAGGGGTCACAGTATCCGGACAGTGACCTGTCCTCTTCCCCTGGTCAATACTTCACCACTTCTTGTAGCTTTCCGTGGAGATCTTCTTCACAACAGGCTTCTGGAGAGACTCGAGGGTCGCATGGAGGATGCCCATTGTTCTGAATCTACGATGAATACACAAATGACCAGGAAAATATCCATGCCTGGGCCCAAAGCAAATTGCAGAATGAGACCGTGTGCACGTGTAATTTCACCAGGATTTGACTTGCTGCTGGTGTCACCTCTTGGTTTGTCTTTCTTTACACATGCTCTCCTGCAGCCAGGCACTGCTGGTCTTCTCCCTATCCCACAAGGGCTCATGCCTGCCCCTGTTCTCACTGCCATCCTGCCTCGCTCAGAGGCAGAACAAGCTGCACCAGCTCCCCAGTGATTTCTGTCAGAACTCAAAGCCAGCCTGGTCCTGGCCGTGCCCACCCACCAACCCTTGCTGTTGTATTTCTTTAGAATGGTTTCCTAGGGCAGGCAGGCTTGTAGAATCACGGGCTTTTTGTTCAATCGCGTTAACTTTTATTCATGTACCCCACCTCCATAAAACATAAAAGCAATTAAAAATTGTCCTAGTTGCACATGTTTACTAGAGAGGGAACAGCGAACTGAATTCCTAGCAGGTGTGTGGCAGGGGTGGAGGAGAGCCATATCAGAGACCCAGTGCTGCTGTGTGTGAGAGCCCGGAGAAATCCCATGGTATCTCTGCCCTCTCTTCTACTTTGAGGCTCATATCTGTAAGGAGCTATTTTCTTTTCCCAGCGCTGCCCCTCTGTTCACTCTGCCACATTGCAGGCATATTTGAGTCTCAGCATCCTGCTGCCTCCCCAGCCCAGCAGGTAAATCCCTGTCCCCAGGTGTGACTGTGACAGAAACATTCCCGGTGCAGGTGCCCTGTGTCAGCTGGTGCAGAGAGCACATGTCCGGCCTGGAGGAAACGGATGGTTTGGCAATGAAAGCTGAGACGTGGCACGCTGCCACCAGTGCAGCCGCAGACATGCCATTCATGAGCTCCGCAGATCAGCCCTGAGGCCAAATGGAGGCAGCCTGACTGAGAAGCAGGGCATAAACAGGAAAAGAGCTGTCACCCAGTGTCCAGCTGGGACTTCTCCTCGACATCTGCAGCCCTTCCACCTCTCAGGTGCCTTTGGGTGGGAGGGTCTGTGGCACCTCAAAGGTGCAAGAAGGAGGAACCCAAGCATGATGCAGGGAGCCCTAACCTAGCTTCAGCCCCCTTGTTTCTGGGCAGGCATTGCTGAAGGACTAGACTTCACCATGGGAGAGCTCTGTGTCTCTGTCTCCTGGGCAAAGAGACTCATGCATGGCTCAGAAGCTCCCTAGGGTGTCTTTGTGTGAGCTAGGGCTCATAGGGACCCTCTGTGCTGCCAAGACTGCATGGCCCTTCTGTTTGCTGGCTTGTGGGCAGGTCAGCACCTTCCTCGGCTGGGGCTGTGCCTTCCGCCCTGTGAGTTGCTGGCTGAGTGCCTGGGCAAAGGTAGTGGGGCAGGGAGGACAAAGCACTGACATCCAGTGCAGGATCTGGCCTCCGTGCAAGGACAAACATCTCTGTGAAGCTGCCGGATGTTGCCACAATGAGCAGGCTCAATGCAAAGGGGTGAGGGGATGGGCTTACACTGAAAAGCCGGAAGATTTGGCTTTCATGCATCCACCCTCCCCAGCTGCTTGGGGGAGTAATGCCATGCAAGAGCAGTGGGAAAGGAAGGCAGTTTTGGACTTGGCACCTTTCTTTTAAGCCACTTGCTCCCCACCCCAGGATCCTTCTTTCCCTCTCAGGCTGGGTCAGCTGTGGGGAAACTGCAGGTGAAGAAAGAGCACTGACAAGCTAAAGATTCCTGGCAAACAGAAACTAGCCAGTGACACATGGACCAGACTGTGGAGGAACTACCCCAGACATGTCCCAGAGCTGGGGAAGGACCTGCTCCCTCCCAGGTGTTTGCATCCTGCAGTACCACTTCTCCTGTCAGCTCCCGCCAACGTCAGTGCCACTAAAAAAGTGGGGGACCCAGGGGAAGATACTTACAGGCTGCCCATCTGTCTGGGTGTGGAGCTGAAATACGCTGGAGAGGGCTAAGGTGCCGCCCTGGCGACCTGAGCTGGTCTGTGGCTGCTGCTGTGTCCCTGTGCTGCTGAGCTCTGACACCACAGCCCCTGTTGTGTCACAGGCAGCTGCCTCTGGCTTTCTGTTTCGGTTTTGACTCCCATGGGAGCCTGATACGGTGCTCCTCCCCCATACTGCGTAATAGAAATATGAGCAAGAAAACAAACCAAGACCAGCCACTGCTGCCCGAGCCAGGGCAGGTTTGCACTTTCTTCTCCCGGCCGTGCTAACTGATGTGAATAACTGACCGGGCTAAGCTCACCCAGGAAAGTTGTGCTACTAGAGTGACTTGGGTGTCCATGAGGGCTGAGACGAGTTTGTTTTGTTTGGACACTTCTCTAGAGGTGACCCACCATGCCATTTCTGACCCCAGTACTGCAGCAGTGTTGGAGATCACTGACCACTTTGCCCTTGGTTCCAGATGATCTTTTTCTAGGTGCCTCCTTCCACACCTTTGGCTGCCTCTCTGGCAGGTAGTTCCTCTGCTCTCTCCTTGCAGGCATTTGGGCAGGGAAAATTGTGCCTGAAGGCTGGGCAGGGTGCAATGTGTCCTGCTGTTCTCCTTCCTAGGGACATTTTACAGGTGTCCCCTGGATGCTCCTTTAGATGCCTGAAGTCTAGCTGATGATAGAACAGCTGGGGGAGGATAGGTGTGGTGGGTGTAGGGTAGGGGGCTGATCATCAACATATCTCATGGAGAAAGGACAGGAAGGGAGAGGAGAAAGAGAGCAGGGCTTCTACATGTGTCTGCCTGCAGGTAGGAGAGATGGGATGGCATGTTTGGGCTGCTGAGCCTGGCATCTGTGGGTGGGAAAGGAAAGCACTTCCAAGAAGCCAGTTTCCATGAAATTCCTCTGCAACCATTTCTTCCTGGAATTGTTTCCTGAAATAGAAATGTAATTTCTTGTGTCTGTTAAGGAGATATTTGCACAGCTGTACAGTGGAATGAATGCTCTGTAGCTTTTGGTTTCTTGTGGTGCAGTTAAAGCACACACAGCAACATTGTCATCAGTTCTAGTAAAATTAGCAATCACAAGTAGAGCAAGAGATGAGCTGGGACTTTGAAAAGTGTTTTGCTTACTTTAGCCTGCTGTTTTAAAAGTAAGCTACTACACTTGCTTCCCAGAAGTTGGTCACGACTCTGATCCTCATTCCTGAGGGAATCTCCACAGCAGAACTCTTGTTGCCCCTAGTTACTCAAACCCCCACTCAGCTATAGCTAGTACTGCCCCATTGTATCAGACTTGAGGGATTCCTGTGGAACTCCTTAGGCTGGTGAGAAGAGAGGATGGAGTTCACTTTGTATTATTTTACATTATTTAGAAATCACTTTTATTCAAAAGAAATTGTAAAATGACTACTTTTTCTTATCTCTAATCTGCTGACAACTAAAAATAAACAAATCTCAGTGAAACAAAACCTACTCTATGCTTTTCTTCCTACAGCTGTCATGAGGAGTTTGCTGGCAGTCAAAGAGCTGGAGTCCAAGGCAGTGCAAAGCTAAATGGCTTTGTGTTGTCTGCACTTTTTGCTGCATTTAGGATTCTACAAGACTGAACCCTAATCCCACAGGGTATCAGCTGTGAGGCTCCCAGAACTCATTCCCCAGGACTGGTGCCTGGCTGGCTGCAGCCTCTAGCTTGGAAGTTGCCCTTCTTCACCTTGCATCCCATTCTAGCCCTGACAGAAAGGTGACCCATGTGCCTCTGGGTGGCCTTATAATGATGGCTTGTGCCTACCTGTCTAATTTTTTGTCTTCGTGACTTCGTCTTGCCATAATGTGATATGATTCTTCCTTTTGTCCTTCATACAGTGCACAAGAGAGGGGCTGTATGGGATATTTCCTTCCACTGACACATTTTAACTGCATTTGGCCAATTGTTCTTGCAGAAACAATACTTTATGTTTTATTTATTACCGGCAGTTCTAGCTCAGCTCCTCTCAAATGTTCAGAACTTGATGGCCCTGATTTTTGCAGCAATTGGTTCCTGCATGCACATTAAAATGGAGTATGCCATAGAGATAGAGACAAGGTAGAGAGAAAAGCCCACTGACTTGCTTGCCAGGCAATCCTAAATGCTAAGAAATTTAAAGGAGACAAAACTCTGTACCTGTCTTAAGTAGCATATTTTTCTTCTCTTCTCTTCTCTTCTCTTCTCTTCTCTTCTCTTCTCTTCTCTTCTCTTCTCTTCTCTTCTCTTCTCTTCTCTTCTCTTCTCTTCTCTTCTCTTCTCTTCTCTTCTCTTCTCTTTTCTCAATTTACGTACAAAGCTATACACATGAAGAAGACACAAACTATGCAGGTATATTACTATGATGAATAAAATGTTACCCAGGTATGTAAGAACACAGGAATGTCCATACTGGTTTAGGCCAAGGGGTGCTCTGTCACAGCACCCTGCCTCCAACGTGGCTGTGCGTGGATGCCCAGCGGAGAGTATGAACAGAACAAACATATTTTTGTGGTCTAACCTGCCAGGCAACTAAACACCACACACAGCCATACCACCCTGCAGTGGGATGGGGGAGAGAACTGGAAAAAAGGTAAACCTTGAGGGTTAAGATAAAGACAGTTTAATAGGAAAGGGAAAATCATAATAATAATCACAGCAATATTAATAATAATAGCAATAATAGAAAAATGTATAAAACAAGTAATGCACAAGACAATTGCTCACCATCTGTCAGCTGATACCCAGCCCATTCCTGAGTAGCAGTTCCCCTGGCCACCTTCCCCCAGAATATATACTGAGCATGACATCATATGGATTGGAAAATCCTTTTGGCCAGTTTGAGTCAGCCGTCCTGGCTGTGCCCCCTCCCAGCTTCTTGTGCACCTGGCACAGTGTGAGAAGCTAAAAAGTCCTTGGCTGCTTAACAACAACCAAAACATCAGTGTGTTATCAACATTCTTCTCATACTAAATTCAAAACACAGCACTATAGCAGCTACTAGGAAGAAAAATAAGCTCCATCCCAGCTGAAACCAGGATGCATATCCAATACTTTTCCTAAGCACTCTCCTAGATCCTCACTCTTTTCAGCTGAGATTTCCCAAGCCGTATGTGCCTATTCAAAAACTCCTAGTGCTCTATCTATAAGGGACATGTCCACCTGAATCTGCGTATGTTTTTTTTGCATCCATGACATCCTTTGGCAAAATGTTCCACAGAACGACTGCTTCTGTACAGATTTTATGTCAGAATGTTTTTGACTGTAACATGTGTTTGGTTTGCTGGTGGAAGAGGGGAATGATTTTCATGGCTTATGACTGTCCAGTTTCTCTATTATGATCAAGGAATGGTGGCTTCAGCTGCTTGGTGAATAATCCCCCTCCTCACAGAGCTCTTTCTGGAAGTGGAGCGTGCTTCACAAAACTAGTTTTTATTGTTTAAGACAAATGATACTTTATGTTCGGGAGAGACTCCAAACTAAACTGGTTTAGAATCTGGGATACTTCCTCATGTGGTGAGAAAACTTCATGTGTACACTAGCCAATGTATGCAAACTATTTTTCAGAAAAGAATGAGCAAGAAGAATTTCAGTTTCTGCAGATATCTACTTCCTCACTATAATCTATAAGCAAAGTCTTGGGAATTAAGCAAATCAGATATGTGACACTTTCACATGCCTTCATTGGCTGAAGAACTGAGGCTCCAAAATAAATCCTGATATTTTGCAGCATGTTGTTTGTTCTTTGCTTTAGGCAGTAGGGGCAGAGAGAACTGCAGTGTGTCTTGTGCCTGGCAGGATTTACTCTTCCCAAAATTTACATCTTTGCTTGCTGCCCTGGTTTTCTTGGGCCTTGGGCCTTTTGCGGGTAGCCTCTCATTCACTTTCCTTTCTTCGTTTTTTGAATTGCTCTTTGCACTATGATCAAGACCTGAGCCAAAAAGGAGAAAAAACCAAATCCATATTAACTACTACAAAGTTATTACTCACTAAAACATACATGGCTTTGGATTCCTTCACAAGAAACTGTGGTATTACAGCAGAAACATTTCCTTTACCAAATGAGAGCCACGGCATAATTCAAAACCTAGTACTAAAATGTGGAAACTTCAGCCATAGGCACAGGACCTGGTTTTATTGCTCCAGTGATAAGATATTCTATTGACGCCCTCTGGAAAGGTTAATTACAACATTTCATGGAATCAGAGCATACATTCCTTTACGGTATGCTGATACTTAAAACAAGCAATGAACCAATGGTTAAAGCCTCTCCCACCATCAGCTACAGAAGGACAGCTCAGGGTCAGAGGCATTATGCTTTGCCATTAGGTTGAGATTTTCCAAGCTCTTTTCCCTGAGCTGTTCACAAAGAGGTTAATGAGCTTCTGGACCTCTAGGGTCTCAGCTGGGAAGCTCCATGAAATCGGTTCTGATATCTGCCACAGCGTACCAGCTGCTGCTGAACACCAAGGAGTTTTCCAGCACTGCTAATGCATGAGAACCACCTGTCTTAAGTCTTTCAGTACCTTGAGATAGCAAGACCAAGAAACCCACCAAACAGAAAGAAAACTTATTATTTGGTGTATTTCAAAAAGAACAACAACTGAGAAACCTTTTAAATATTGAAATGTCTTCTCTGCAGACTTGGAGACGCTTTTGCCATTGTGTTTATTCATCTTCTGGGAGACCAGATTAAAGCTGGAAGAATGGAAATTTTCTCTTGTGGATAGGATCTTATCACAGCACACACATATTCTTGCCTCCTGGGGCACAGATGACTTTTCATGATTGCCTTTAGCATCATGGATGAGACTCTCAGAGCTAAAACAAAGAGAAGTCAGGCCAGAAAATATCTCCACACAAATTCATGACAAGATATACATAAAGATGACCATGCAGAACAGAATATCCTTACAGGTAAAATTTCTGCTACTTTAGTCTGAAGCATTTCCTAAAGAATCATATGAGAGAAAGAAAATAAATAAAGAAAAGAAAAAAGAAAAGAAGAAAAGAAAAAAGAGGAGGAGAGGAGAGGAGAGAAGAGGAGAGGAGAGGAGAGGAGAGGAGAGGAGAGGAGAGGAGAGGAGAGGAGAGGAGAGGAGAGGAGAGGAGAGGAGAGGAGAGGAGAGGAGAGGAGAGGAGAGGGAGAAGAGAAGAGAAGAGAGAAAGGGAAAAGAAAAGAAAAGAAAAATGTAATTTACTGTATTTCAAACTACAAAGAACCACAATGCCATCATACAATCTAAAGGACACTATTGCCAATATCATGTAGCCACTCTACCACTATCCCTTTTGAGTCAGCCAGAATTACCTACCATAGAAACAGCAGAGGGTTACCTTTTCATCACAGAAGATAGACACCAAAGGCATTTCTTTTCTCTTTTATGAGGAGAAAGCCTAAAATTTTCAAGTTGTGTAGCAAAGTCTGAGCTGTAAGGTGCAAAGCAGGAGTCTTTGAAATCATTTAATGTGAACAAAATAACATGTACTATTTTGTAAGGTGTTTGTGGCAGGATCTGCTGTAATCTAACTAGCTAGCTAACCCCACTTTGCTCTGTTACCCAACAACAGCCACATGTACACTCAGCAAGACACAGAACACATTGTGCTATCAGTAGAGAGGAACTTACGGAAGTAATCAACATTCATCATCACTATTACTGCCATGGGGCCTTGCACACTCATAAGAGTGTCCAACCATCGTGGTTCATCACCAAATCACCCCAGCCTAGAGGTGAAGGGAATGTGCTAGTGATGAGCTATGCACCAGCACAATGCCAATACTGTAATTTTAAGATATATAACCACTCTAAACTAGTAAATGTGTGTTTTGGAGTGTCTGTGCCACCTACCCTGGCTTGGCCTTTATTTTCTCACCTCTGCCTTGTTTCTTAGTAGCTGCATGGCCCAATTTTCTCCCTCCCTCCCACGGTAGCAGCAATCATCCCTTCCTCCAGAAAAGCACCAGATCAGTGCCTGTGTGCTGGTGAGTCCAGCAAAGCTGGGAAAGCAGCTGCAGCTATGGGCTGAAGGAGGGAGTCTGTGCTCCAGATGAGATGGAGGAAAGAGGATTCTCTGCTTCTCTGTCAGCTTCCATTGCAGTCTCAACCACGGGATGTAGTGGCCAAGGACAGCTGTCTAGTTTATGAATGAAAAATAATGAAGCACAATGTCAGAGGAGCATAAAAAGGAGGAGAGTGGATTTGTCAAAGAAATCAGGCTGGGATCATTGTTCAACTCCTGCTTTGTGAAAAATGCTAGAAACCTGTAAAATATAATAATCTCCTACCTGAAATACTCTCCTACTTGTTTGGCAGATGCTGTAATTGGCAATTTTACTGTAAAAATTAGAAAAAAGAAAAATATTGAAAGTGCATATCAGATCTCTTAAAAAAATCAACACAATGAAACATCCAAATTCTGTCTTGGCCAGTTCAGACCCAAAAACTGGCTGAGGCTGATACAGTTACTTACTGTAACTCTACTTACTGTAACAATAAGTAGAATTACAGTAAGTAGAGTTACAGTAAGCAGACATCGCTGGACATCAATCCATTTACTCAGATGACTAGTTGTGAGGATTCAGACTTTCTTCATATTAAGCAGATTCCAACCCACATGCCCACCTCCCCTTCTTCATCTATTGTCCAATACAGGATATTTTAAGATAAAGTTACTCTGGATAGCTCCCACTGAAACTGCTCCACTGTGCATACAACTGTAAATCAGGAAGCAAAGGTGCCAAAGGCAACATAATTATTTTGCTTTCCAAAGCATACAGCTCTGTTGAAGAACACGTTCTCAATCCTAGTGTCTGCTCCAAGGAAAGCAAATGTTTGACATTCAAATAACACTGGACTAGAGTCATAGAATCACAGAACGTCCTGATTTGGAAGGGACCCACAAGGATCATTGAGTCCAACTCCTCTCCCTGCATATCACAGCCCACAGTTCACACCATATGCCTGAGAGAGTTGTCCAGTCTCTTCTTGAACACTGTCAGGCTTGGGCCCGTGACACCTCCCTGGGGAGCCTGTCCCAGTGCTCCACCACCCTCTGGGTGAAGAACCTTTTCCTAATGTCCAACCTGAACCTCTGCTGGCACATCTTCCTGCCACTCCTGTGGATTCTGTTGTTGGTTGTCGAAGAGAAGAGTTTGGCACCTGCCCCTCCTCCTCCCCTTGTGAGGAAGCTGTAGCCCCCATGAGGTCTCCTCTCAGTCTCCTCCATGCTGAACAAACCAAGTGACTTTAGGTGCTCCTCATACGGCTTCCTCTCCAAACTCTTCACCAACTTCATAGCCCTCCTCTGGACACTCTCTAGTAGCTTTATATCCTTTTTATACTGTGGCGCCCAGAACTGCACACAGTGCTCCAGGTGAGGCCGCACCAGTGCTGAGCAGAGTGGGACAATCACCTCCAGACATCTCTAGAGCGTGAATACTATGTCAAGCCTCACTAGTCAAGCAACATAGGTGGGAGTGGGAGATGTTGCTTCCTCTAAGCAACATCAATTCCAGGAAAGCCTAGAAGAACGTGATCTGTTACATTTTTACCCTTGGATATGGTAGACCATAGCTAGGAACAAACAGCTGCAGCTGGGGAAGAATGTGCTTTAAAGTCACTCAAGATTGCAAAAACATTTGAAAATTCATTCTTTATTTATCTCCGCTTTCACAGGCAAGCCCTCACCAATCATAACATTTAAACGTACTTTACTTAAAGTGTATTAAACTGTACTTAACTAGACCGTCTGTCCCACAGAAGCCAATTACATCCGTAATTATTTGTGCCCAAGCTCAGAGGCTGGCAGAGGGGGAGGCACTTTTAACTTCATCTCTGCCTCCACACTGCAGGTGTCTCATGTATCTTCTCTCTCTCAAGACGTGGATCTCCAGCGCGTTGCTGGTGTGGCAGGCACGGCCCCTGCAGTGACGGCAGGTGAAGACCGCATCTCCTTAAATCACTGCCGCAGCCCTGGCCCTGGTCCCTCAGCATGACCTGACCCAGCAGATGCATCCTACCAGCTGGCTGTGGACCAGGTTAGCTCCAGCTGGCTTTAGTCCTGCGCTGCAAATACCTCACCTGCAGGGTCTGGGGAGGCAGGAGACTACTAGGTAAGGTCCACGATCAAGGGGTGAGATGAACTGGGTTTGACAGCGTACAGGGAGGCACATCCCTTGGACACAAAGAACAGTTACAGTGTTTTGAAGCTCCTTTTATTCTAAGCAAAGAGATGCTTTATATGGTTGATACTGAATTTCGTCAATAATATTTAACCCACCTGGCCAAAATAAAGGGGGGGAATAAAAACCAAAACAAAACCAGGGAAATCTTCCAGCTATATTTACACAGGTTTAAAAATACATTAAGAACACAGCATCCCCTCAGTCAATGAATCCAGTCCTCACCTATCACAGCCACATCCTTCCACAAACCCTTTCACAAACCAAACACTTATCTGTTAGTTTTCCAGCTACCATATCCCGCCACCCCCTTTTTCTTTTTTCCCCAATTAGTTCTCTGAGACAAAAACGAAACAGCCATAAGGCAGAATATCTCTGAGTATGTCTGAGAAAAATAGCATAGGGACTCAGAAGCAAGCACAAAGTCATTACTAAAACATACCACTACAGCATGACATTGTTAGATTTTCAGCATCCGAAGTGTGAAAATAACATGAATAAGGATCTTCCCAAGAATTAATTCCAGTATCCTTAATGTAGGCAGAGAATAAGTAAATTGTTCTCACGTTCCTCTGTTTAACTGATCTGTGATAGCTCCCTATGAATCCATAAACACCACAGATTTATATAAAAACACAGATAATAAGTATGACTGTTTTAATATTTCTCATCTGTTCCTAATTGAGGAATGCTAGATCTCTGCTCATGAAAACAACAGCTGAAGTACTGTTCTGTATAATTTGCTGACATAACATCTGGAAAAGATTTTAAAGCTCTTATTTCAATGAGGAGAATATTTTTTTTTCCTTTTTGTAATTCCCGGAATATTTCACGAGGCTTGTTTAACTGTGTAGGAGAGGTCAGAGCTGAAGAGAAATTTTGCAAAATTTTGGCAATAATATGAGCTGTAAGAATTTTTAAAAAGTGACACAATGCTGTCATTAACACTGCTCACAGGTGTTTATTGGAATAAATAAAAATAGTATCAATGGCTAGAATCAATGAATGCTCACTTATGGCACTGCGAGGTGAGAGCAGGCAGCCTTGTATTCAGGACATTTTTACTTTGCTATTTTCCTCATACATTAAGTTGTTGATTTTGCATGCTTGATGGCAGGCTGTTTCACGGCTTTGTGGGTATCTGTGAAGCCACAAAGTTCGACACTAAGCATAATAAATTCCATTGTTTTTCAGTACTCTGTCCACATCAATGTTTTCAATTGAAACCCTACCAAAAACTCTACCAAACCCTATCTTTAAATACCTGAATTCAATAAACTCTGTGTTCCTGTAAGAAGCCTATTCTGTTTTAATGTCAAAAATTTAAAGTTTATGAAAAAACCAGATCTTTAAGGCCTGAAAGAATCACAGGTTATCTCATCATTTGTTTCACCTACCATGAAAAATAGGCTAACAATTTCATTCCATTTTCTGTGAACCCTGTTGTAGACTGCATGCTTGACCGAAGCGAGACAGAAAACCCACCACAGGTGGAGTTTGCAATAGTGGGTGTTCTGAACCCCTGATAAAATGTGCATCTCTTACTTCTAATTCAAATTTATCTCTTATCAATTACAGTCATAGCTTCTCATGCTTTCTTTTTTATTGACTGAGTGTCTGCTACTCTCAGCTGCTGTACTGAAGAATGTGCTTATATTTAGATTTTTAGGAGACAATTTTCATCCCATTAAGTCTCTATCCATCATAAAGTGGCTGAACTTTCCTAAGTGTCATGACAAGAGATGGTCTCTGGTTCTTAAATAATTTCAGAGGTTCTCTTTTGCATTATTCTTTAAAAAAAATCTTTAGAATAATGATGGCACAAGAAAAAGTCAAATAATTCAGTATTAGTCTCAAAGGAGTTCTATAAAGAAGTCGAGATAGCTTTTCCCTCCTATTTTCACTAAGGCAAGAACCATATTTGTTCTTATGGCACAGCATAACAACTCATGTTGAGCTACTTGTTCACTTTGACACCTAAATCTTTCCCAGATCTCTAGTGCTTGTAATGACACAAGTTCTCCAGTTCTGTTTCCTTAGCCTCCACTTCCCTGGCTTATTTCATTTTGTCTCTAATGAAACCAAAATGTTCTGGTTAATTCCATAGGATTTGGTCTGCCTTGTTTGACTTCAATCAGTGTTTTCTCCTTCAGTTTCTCTGGACTGAGCGCATTATTATAAATGCATGTACCCTACTGCCAATAGGAGCAAATATTTTTCAATCTCTCTGGAATTTGCCTTGGGTTCCGTTTTCCTCCAGCAAGACCGTTCCAATCAGTAAAGCAGAGTGTAATTATATGATGAAGACAGTTAAAACCAAAGAAAAATGAGCTCTTCCAAATGCTGAGATTGAGTGAAATCCCAGCCAAAGAACTCTGTACTTATCTTTTTGGAACAGAATCTTTACAGAAGTTTGAGATTATAGAAAAGAAATGGCTTATTGGATTTTAAAGAATTAAACAAACATATAATATTTACCTTTTTTCTTTGAGTCAAGTACCTGAAATATCTTATGTTGAGTTTCAATGCCTTGGGTCTGTGAAACAGAATAGAAACACAAACAAACTATTAATCTTATTAAGTCTCAAAGGACTGATTTACAAAAAGGTATTAACAGTCAGCCACTTTATGGCTTGTTGCAGGAGTGTACACCAGATTAGGACAAGGGAAGCTTGGTAAGGGTTAAATAACTAGTGGAAAAAGAGTTGACATGTAAAGGCTGGGCTTTTGTTGTCATTTGTTTGTTTGCCGTTTGCCTTTGTTTTTTTTTTTTTTTTTTTTCTTCCTCACAAGCAGAAGGCAAGCTGGGCATTCAGTATTTGGCCTGGCTTCCAAAAGCTCAGAAAGCTCAGTGACTTATGTTCACTTTGCAGCTATTGGGTTCTCAGCATTATAAAAATATTTAAATTAAATTCCGTTTCATGAAAATAGGAACAGAACATAAAACTACATTGTTTTCATCTCTGATTTTTACGTGTTTTTCAGTTACAACAAGGCTCACATTATTTAAAGAATTATGTAGGATGCTGAACACCAATAATGGAGAAGTGACGTTTTTAAAAAATATTAGATCTTACGGCAACTATTCTGACAATGACCCTTTAGTAAACTTAATCCCACGGTTGCTGCGAGGCCAGCTAATGCTGAATACCAAATCACACACTCTAAATGCTAGGAAGGGGCATGATGTAGCTTTAAAATATTGCCAGTACAAGTATTTCAGAGGTGGGGCTTAGTAATGACTCCAAAGTTAATTAAAAAATATATTGCCTGCTTCCCTAGAATGCCTTGTGACTTTTCCCTTTCTCTTCTTTTCATAGCACTCGACTGGACTGGAAAACACAACCAAAAATGTTTTAATGGGCTTGGCAAAAATCTTGTTCGATTAAACTGGATGAAATAGGTCCAGCTGAGGGAATGAGGTGTTAGTAGTTTTGGAGACTGAAGAAGAGCTGGTATAATCTCCAGCTCCAAGGCATATTCTTTGACAGAAAGATCTAAATGTATCAAATAATATATTCACGAGACATAATTTTACCATTTTTTTCCTGGCCCAGACTTGCTGGTCTTGACAATTCATTGAAAGATGAAACAGACAATAAAGACCAATGGGCACTCTAGGTCAGCCGCTTTTGGTGGCAAAACTGTCTAAAGTTACAGCGGATGAATTAAGTTGTCATATATCAGCCTCTGGTCAGCAAAAGACCACAATATGTTTCTACCAGGATGAAAAATACTCACATGTTTGTTTTCACGACTTCTGGCCTTAGCAATGCTCTGAAAATGTCTCGATGTTTTTGTTTTTTTCTGCACAGAAAATAGTATGTAACCATTTTGATTCATGAGGGAATACTATAGTTACAAAGAAAAAAAAAACACAACAGTGCAAATAAACATGATAATCACAATGCCAGAAGGAACACATGTAAGCAAGCTGCTCAAGATTGAATTCTTTTTGCTGTTCTGTTCAGCAAATATTTATGAATCTGGATACAAACATATACTGATTAGAGACCTCACTTCCTACTCAATACGGCTTGTTTATTTTTAGTCTGGGAACCTGGATAACCGCGCTTTCTCAGTCGTATTAATTGACACTGCTCTGTTTTTCTGACGTTGGGGCTTCTGAAAAGAAATATTAGCATAAAATACAAATAGCTTCGGAAGCACTGGTCTACATCTTGAACCAATGAAAGCATTAATAAAGCAGCCAGAATTATAATGTTTATGCACATAAAAAGAATATTATCCATCAAAATATGAGTGTGGCTTCTTCTTTCCAAATGACAGTTTGCTTCCTCTAGGCAACAGTCACAGTGTTCCTGTTTTACATCTGAGGGGCACAGAGTTTCCTAGGCTGATCAGCAAAGTGCCGTTGAGGGGTACATATAGTTCCATGAATTTCTCTCAAAAATTCTACTGTACTTGTGATATTCCTTGCTGTTCACCTTTTTCAAATGCCTTTAAGAACTTCCATCAAGAACAGAAATTTTGCTAAGTCTTTTGATCTAATAACCTTAGTCACTGAAGTAGCTTCATATGGGAAAAACGCACATAATCATGAAAAGAACAAAAGAAAGAATCTTCTTTCAGGAATTGTGTTGTACAGCTCTTTCAAACTCATTTAATAAACTGTTGTTATTTTCTTTACACAGTTACAGTATCATTCTAATGTCTTTTGCTGCCAGTATACATCCAGCAAAAGAGCTTTAATCCGTTGCATGAAAGATGCACAAATACAATTCATAGAATTTCATTGCATGAAATATGTTTTTGCCTATGTTTCAGCACAGAAATTACAGAACAGGACCCAGTGAGGCTCCACTTAACTAACAGTTTTGCAACGTATACTGGTGTTTATAGGTATTGGCAGGCATAGTCTTACAGAATCTGGCTCTTACGTTGCCAAAGCTGTGTTCAGTCCTGAACATGCTCATCCTCTCCTAAGACAGGGTCATGATGGGATGGGCTCTGTACCCAGAGGAATCTCTGCTGTAGGAGAGTCCTCTTTATTGTTTACTAAATTAGTAACTAGTTTCTAAAGAACAGTCACTTTTAAAACAGAGAGGTTCGAGTAATCACCTAAAGCTGTGGTTTCATAGACCAATGAGATCCCCCAAGGATTTCCTGCTACTGAAGGAGAAAGTTTCCTTTGTCCTCGGTCCTGCCTCTGCCACTTCGGTCCCTGCTCCTAACTAGTGTTTTCCTCCATCCCTTAAACTGGCTCTGATGCCCAAAAAAAATCTTGTGTGAGGTGATTTAACTCATGAACCCACCAGAGGACAATCTCATGCTTATTGGTGGGTTTGCTTCCTATCAGATTAGTGTGTTAAACCAGGTTATGGCAGGGACTGAACATTTGAGGTATATAACTGGAAGAAACACACAGCAAGTAAAGCGGCAGGAGGAGACAAGGGAGGACAGAAAATGGTCGTTAAATGGCTCCTCACATAATGTGAAAAGTCTATCAGGATGAGAAATATGCTAATCCACTACATAGTACAGTTCCTGAAGTAATTAAGCTTTAACAAATGCTCTTGTGTGGGTTCTGTATGGCCCAAGTGTTTCTAGGAAGGCAGCCCTGCCCCTCCTTTTTCTTGGATGTTTCTTTTATGTATATTCCCAAGCAAGTCACCAGTTTTAAAGGCTAAACTAAATGGATGAGAAACAATACCCTAACTTTCTGCAGTGGTCTTCCATGTTTGTCTGGACTTTGGTTTTTTAAAGCAGTGTTACACCCCTCCCACTCTTTTTCTGAATCTAAAAGTCTCCTGAAATCACAATTATCCAAAAGGATTCCACATCTCACATCTCATCAAGGACACACGTCATTACATGGCCTTTAATCCCAGTCCTTGGGATGAATACAGATGTTTTGCAATAAGCAGTTATGAATGAGAGTTATGTGGCAGCCTGCTTGATCTACAGCTTAACCACAGACAACAGGTGAACCCTGTCTTGCCTTTATGTACCATTTATAGACCACATGGAAATGGTGCTTATGGAGGTCAGAAAAACCCACCTACTGGCATGTTGAGTGTTTCAACATAAGCAAGGCTATTTTAAGCAAATGAAGTGGAAAAGCTCAGAGTTTTAGGCATTTTTTTCTCAAGTTGCTAGTCCATAGAGCTGCCAGCCCCATATCACACTCCCATGCACAGGCACACTGCCAGCCGGGCGAGACAACGTGGGGCAAGAAAACACGACAGGCTGAGAAGTACTAAAAGGCCCAGGATACTTGGTGTTAACCAGAAAATGCTGATAACTTTAGAGTCCATTTACCATTTTAATTCTAAAGTTTTCATGATTATTTATCTATTTTCATGATTATCGATCTATCTATCTATCTATCTTAAAGCCAGCAAATCCATCTGAATGAGTAGAAAACCTATCTGGACTTCACCTTACTTAAGTACAAAACCCCATAGCTTTGCTTAAACTCTGGATGACAGTGGGACTAAGTGGAACTGTTGGACTTTGCACAAATATGTGTTCTCCATATAACTTCTCCAGGGACAAATGCCTCCAGGGAGGGGCAGAGCACATAAAGGGATCTGTGGCAGTTTCCTTCACCACAAGTGCACTCATCAGAGCTTATCTGACTACATCATATTTCAAACTATCATGTCTGAAACTAGATCTAAAACTCCAAATCATGTAATTTGTCAACTAGCCCAGTCATCTGAAATGCCTATCTGCATGTTTTGCAAAGTGTTACTCAGTTTTACACAGTTTTGGTACTAGTTCTGCTTTTAGTGTTTATTTACTGCATTTATGTCATAAACAGGAAGCAACAATTTACAGAACTATTATTGTTGGCTAAAATCCACCCACAAGCTTTCAGAAAGTAACGCCCTCACAAAAGTTTGTTTTGCTTATCTACAGGAAACATCTTGAGTAATATTATGGTAATCACAGGCATCAAAGAAATAAACAGCAAGTAAGGACAAAACCCCATCTTTCAACCCATTATTTTCAGCAAAACAAAGAAATACAGATTTCAGGAAAATAAAATGTCTCATTGCCCTCCAGTGAAAGCACTTTGTGAAATCTGGGGCTACATTTGCGAGATCAGAAGTAGGCAGTGGGGCACCCTGATGCTGACAGCACTTAGCACCAGTGTGATGACTTGCCTGCATCTGTGAGAGGAGAACACAACTCCTGAACACTCTGTGCTGGGTACCTGAATGTATGGCTGACACCCGTGTACATGGGCATGATACTTCTTGTGCTTAAAGTTGGTGCCCTCCTTCTCCTCCTCCTCCTCCTCCTCGCCCTGACCCTATGTCTGCTGACTCAGCTGTATCGCAGTATCTGACAGGTAGAAAGCCATCCTCTTTTGGAACAAACCCACCACCTTCTGGACAATCTGGGTTAAGCTATAGGGTAAGTTAATAGTATTGCTCTGCACTGTTCATTTGGACTGTATCTCTACAGGCTACTGATTCGTTAATTACTATTCTGACTGACTTAATCCGAAGGTTCTTCAAAATAGAGCCTGTTAAACCCTAGTGTTTCTTTCCCAGTGGCATTCAGGACAGAGATGTAAACAGACATGAAAAAGTCATAGCATACCTTAGTACCCAGTTTTAGCTGGTGTGCAACAAGATCACAGGAGTCTGGGCTGTCAGAACTTTGGCTGCTGTGAAAGACGAGCATTGTTTTGTTTAATTTCCAAATTTGGTTATTGCAAACAGTATTTTGCAGCATTAGCAGGTGTTTTCTGTAGTAACCCTAGCGGTAGAGATGTAAATGTGTTTTCAACGCACCTGTCTCCCAGATCCACATTTTAATTTTACAGACCTAGAGCTAACCTGAAAAAAGTGGGCATCATCATCTTAGGAAAAGCTTGGTTACTGATAGAGATGTGATCTATCCAGATGGCATCTCCTGCTTTTACCTAGGTTTCTTTTAGTTCCGCTTCATACACCTTTCCCCTCCCAAATCTTCTCACAGAATGTCATCCCTTTTGTTCCCAGCCATCCTTCTCCTACTGCTGATGATGCATTAAGATCTTTTGTGCCTTTATGTCCTTGCAGTTTAGCACCAGTTGTGAAGCTCAGGTCTTGATTTCTGTACTCTGGGCACCCAAAGTTTGATGAGCTAGATCCAAGCTTTTAATGTTTCCCCAAAAAAGAAATGTACAAAAGTTCTATTCCCTAGTAAATGACCATAGGGCCAGAGCTGTTCACACATAATGCCCACCTCTCACAAACCACTTGGACAATGGATCTTGCAGTCACTCACACTCCGCACTGGCACAGGAGGAGCTGATCATGTTTAGTAGGTGTACCATTTGGTCAGTGTACAGACTCTTGCACTGCTATCAATTACCCTGAACTTAACCCCTTTGGCTGAATGGAATCAGATTAGCATCTTCCATGGTTAACAAAATTAGGTTTACACAAAACCAAAACAATATACTTTATATTGTGGATGGATTACTCTGCAAAATGTAAGGCTGAAAAAAAGCAGATTGGTTTAAGTGATGCAATAAACCAAGCTCTGTGCCCACTCAGTTTCATTTCCCCCCTGAAAGGCCACTTGGGGGAAATACAGAGCTCTGCTTCCAATGAACTGGCTGTTAAGGTTTGGGTATAAGATTTGTACACAATCTTCTAAGGAACGTTAAATTAAGGAGTGTGACTATTAAAAATCTAATTTTAGTAACTTTTCTAACATTTACTCAGGCACTCTTTATGAGGTGCAGAGAACATAAAAGAAATCGTGGCATATCTGAAGTTACCTGGAATTGCAGTCTAACACATCAGAATTTGGGACCTTGGAGTCCATCCTGGCTTGCTCTTTCAGTAATTTCCCGTGTTCCTTCAGGCACAGATAATAAGAAGCATGACACATTTAATTTACTGCCTAAAGAAAGCCATTACCAAATTTATTATTGCTATAACCCTATGGAGTATTATGTTTTCTCACAGTAGGACCAACTGAGGCAGGAGAAAAGGCCTAGGGGGGATGTTCCTTACCTCCTTGCTATTAACACAGTATTCCAAGAGAGCATCACAGAAATGCTGCCCTATTGACTCCAAGTCTTTCATATCAAAATGGGTTCTTTGTCTGTAGCCTGCAGCATCAACAGAAGCAAGACAGAAATGAAAATGTCAGTCATCCTGCAGACTGCTAGGTATCCGTGATACGTCAGGATGGTGGCTGACTGCAAACTCACATCATCTTTCACTGACAGATGCTGGACAGGTCTATGACTGCTGGAGTTTTATACAGATGGTATTACATACCAGTATTCTGCCTATATGAACAAATCCACTCAAAGAGAGTTAACTATAATGCATAGTTAACTGATTCCTATTACAAAACCTTATAAAAATACAACTGTCTTCAGTTACTGCTTTTAGTTTGCACTCCACTAATATTGTTGTTTCATGATACATACGCACTAATGCTAGTGGTGGCCCGAAAGGTTGTGAGGTTAATGCCCTAGTTTTAGCGTTTTTTTCCAACTCTTATCCTAAATCATCATTAATTTCTACCAAGACAGAACATCAACAAGGGGATGGTAGCTCAAGCTACCATTTTCCATGTAAAAACAAAAGTAAAGGTCTTGTTTGATGATTCCTGATAAATAGCTACAGGGAAATGTCTCACCCAACTTAGAGCCACAAACTGAGGCTTCCAAAGTGTAGCTGTTGTTGATGCCCATCTTCCACATTACCACTCGGCCAGTGCCTTCTTTATTCTTTCGTACTCTGAAACGGCAGTCTGGGAATGAGAACTTAAAAGACAAGCACAGCATTAGCCTTTGAAGTAAATAGGAAGATGCAATAATTTCACTTTAACTCTGCAAGTTTTTTTAAATCTTATCTACCAGGTAAATAATCGTGAGTTTTCACTCTACTTGAATAATAGCACAACCTATGTCAGAGCATACTGTTAATACTCATATAATGGAGATATAGGTAAAATAATAGCCTTTTGACTAAATATTTATTTTACTTAAGGATTTCTGAGACATCTGCAAGTAATTTTTTTGTGTGGCTGCACTTACTGTTTCTAAACAATCCTATGTAGACAGCTGACCAGCTGAGCTACCACGAATCCTGCTATATACCAACATGCATATTTACTAAAAAGTTGGAATAGCTTTTCTTTCATGAGTTAATAGACCAACAGCTTGATGCAACTGATCTGGAGCTCACAACCACCTCATTATGGATATCTGAGGAAAACAGCATTAGCTGCAAGTATGCAACGACATCTAGTAGGGTAGTCTGTGTGTTGTTTTATTCCTGAGCCTTTGCAACCTTTCTGCTTCAGAAGAAGCTTCCTGCAGTTAGATTTTGCTGGAAAATGACATATTTTAAAACCTGCCATTTCCTACTAATTGAAACCTGCCATTTCCTACTACTTTCCCTAATTGAAATATCTTTAACAAATCTGGTGATTTTGACATAATTTTCAACAGAAGCTTTCAAAAAGGTTCAATTTGGAGAAATACTTTTCTTCTTTAGTTTCTTATTTGCTTACTTGTTTGTTTGTAATTCTGCAATATATTTTAAAGCAAGCTGCATTTGATATTATTTAATGTTAGTTTCTGACATTGTTAAAACAATGTTACTTTGATATTAACTTTTTTCATCCTTTTAAAAAATCTTTAAAAAATGCTAACTTCATGTGCCAATTAAGCATGATAAATTTTAGAGAGCTGTAATTTCAAAGGAGTTAAAATTTCATATTCCTACAATTTTTAGTTTTAGTCATCTAAAGGTAATTTTACCGGGTAGAATGCAGTCTTTTAGTAAATGTGGTACCTTAAAAAAAATTAGCGATCCCAGGTGGTGCTTTAACTTTTAGGTAAGTTTCTAGCTAGACAATTGCTCACCTTATCTGGGCAGCTCTTGCTCAGGAAGAGTGGGAAGACACGTGGATTCCGGGATGGTGTTTTTACTTGCTGCTTTCTCTCACAGCCATACATGAAGACATTTTTTTTCATGTTGTGGCCATGGATGTCACAATACAGAAAAACCTCACGTTCCTCCATCACTCTGTAATATGGGATGACATAGAATACTTTATTAAAAGTGTGTGTTTGTTTGTTTGTTTTCCACCTCAGAAGTGAGTGTAACCTAAAGAGAAAGAAATCAATACGCTTCATATTCTGAGCTCTAAGTTAAACCCTTAGTGTGCTAGATTATAGCCAAACTGCTCAGTTCCCTCCAGAATAAAACACTTACTGCTGCACAGAAATAACATATGAGTGTGTGGATCATCAGCCTTTGTCCATGTGTTTGTTCTGACTCTCAGGCTCAGCTATGTACATCCAGCTCGGTAGATGTGTACATGAGCACACTGTATGGCTGAATCCTGCTACTCTTATCTGCTGCTCTTTCACTATCGTACATGTGTTGAATAACACACGCTGTACACTTATGAGACTGAAGCATAAATGGCAGTGAATACTCTTTCCTTTATCAAGCTGGAGACTTAATTTTTTATGATGTGTCAAGATTCTACAATATATTATTGTTTAACTAACTTTTTAAAGAAAATTCAGAGGCTGACACATTGGGGTTTAGCAACCCCAATGCCCAATTTGTGTCAAAGCAGAGATCTACAGGAAAGATGTGATAGTAGCACAGCTTGTCACCGGCTTTAGTCCAGGCAGGAGTTGGAAATCCATGGTGGAACTAAGAAGGAAGCAGTAATAAACGTCTCAGCTGACAGCAGCTGAACATGAGGCTGAAGGTCAGTAGCAATTCAGCAGACATAACTAATATTAATCACAGGGCACTCACAACTGCAGGCTGTCTCCATGCAGTAAGACAGAGAGAGGAATTCTAATGGAAAGGGAGAGGGACAGTGCTCATCCCCTGTAAGCTGGGGATCTACATGCCAAAACATTCATTTGAAAGAATACAGATCTTACTTAAAACAGCCTGTAACTAGATGAAAAACATTAAATGAACTAATTCTGACACTGGTGTTTTGCAGAAGAGTCTTGTTTGTGTTAATTTGTTACAGAGGGATCTAGTTTACTAGCCGAAGGTTTAGTTTAATACCTGAAGATTTAGTTTTATGTCCAGAGTATCAACGTCCCTGTGACTGGAAGTCTGCATAAGAAATCAAATATATTTGTAGCAAAACATACAGCAAACTTGGCAATCTTTGTTGTCAAATGGACATCTGGGTTCTATTCTGAACGCAACTTCATTCTGGGATGTGGTTGTACGCCAGAAAAGGAAAAGATGAGAGAAATAAGGAATTTGATAAGTAGATTTTGGCAAAGGATAGTGGGGAGAAATATGCTGAAAATGTTTTAATGAAAACTCTCTTACTTTGGAGATATAACTTATTACCAGGAATGGAGAAAAGATATTAAAGGAGAACCCTCAAAATACTGCAGAAAAAAATAATCCACTCTGAAATGCAACTGCATGTAACCAAAACAGTCAGAAAGGCTCAGGTACAGGCAAAGATGTAAACAATACCAAACCAACAAGCGGCAGAGAAGTCACACTAACGAAGAAACAGTGGAAAGGAAAATCATCTATACTAAAAGGAAAGAAAATTAGCTTACCTTTTGATCATGTTTCGGGTATGCCAGATGGAAGGATAATATTTCTTCACGTTAGATCTGTATTTGCGGTTCAAGTCCTGACCTGCTAAAGAACAGCGGTGATTTCCCACAATCACACCATCTGGATTCAACATGGGTACCACTTTGAAGACAAAATTGTCCCGCAGCAGCTGAGCTTTGCTTGAATCGCCAAGAATGTAATCCAGAAAGCCCTTCATTATCCAGGAACTATTAGTTTCTCCTGGGTGCACCCTAGCAGTTAGTATCACAGCTTTCCTCTCGGTGCCCTCGCTGCTTTTGGAGGGGTTGGTGATAGTTAAAACATACACTATGTTTCCTGCCAATGAATGGCACAAGATGTGAATCTTGCAGAATCTGGACTTCACTGGATCTTTAGAGATGGCCACCAGGTACTCCTGCAGGTTGGAGTAGGTGTAAGGATAGCAGTGGGCAAAGTAGCAAGTGTCTTGGTCGTGAGGGAACTGGAATGTCCAAGTGAGTGAGAAATACTGACGTTCACCTTGACCTGCATTGTTTTTGTAATACTTGATTTCATTTCCAGTCCTCCGCCAGCCAACGCTGTGTTTCTTAGCGTCGGCTTCTGAGTACAACAGTGGCCGCAAGCCACGTTTATATAAGCTGTTACGCTTGGTAAAGTTGACAATAGTGAAGCGATATGGCATCCCTGCCTGCGTATTGCTTACTTGGAAGTAGTACCACTGCATGTATCTGCTTGTGTAGAGGTCGGCGCGCAGGGTGAGCTGGTACTCAAATTCGTTGCTGGTAGGCAGAAAGAAGACAAACAGTTGTGATGCTGGTTAGTGCTGTAGTATGAGTCAAATAATGCAGACTGCCATGAAAAAGCATCCCAAGGTGAATCAGGTGCAACTCTGATTTACTTTGTCATAAATCAGAGTCTACACTGTTGCCAGGAAAAATGCCTCATTGCACCCAGCGTGTCAATAACGCCACTGATGTCTTCATTAGGACTTTTAATAATAACTAGGACTTCCGTGCTTAAGAAAAGGTGTTGATTTTGTGTAGGTGATTACCACCTATAGAAAACCTTCAGTATTATGCAATGGCTATCAGACCATTTCATGCGAAGGTTGCCTGAAACTACTTTTGAAGCTTATTCAATTAATGCAAAACACGTTACAAACCTAGAGTAAGACATTGTGCTCAGAAACTGATAGGCTGCTGATAATAACAACTCTGATAGTAACTCCATCTTAATAAAGGAAAAAAAATATTGGAAACTTACACTTTGACCACCTTCTGCAAATTCCCACTCTCAAACCGTGCTTCAAAGATCAGTGTGTTGTCCTCTTTCTGGTGGACGATTTGCTTCAAGGGGCAGATACCTCTCACTTGGGAATACATAAAGCAAGGTTTTTTGTTAGCTAAGGGAAGGAGCAGAACAGTCTTTCATTTCTGTCAGAGCCATCCTAGGGAATACCTGCATCCCTCTGAAAATTCCTTCTAGAAACAGACAACTGTATGGAGCTGAACTTCAAAACATATCTTAAGTAAGCATAAAAGAAATTATATGAAGATTTTGCTGCCCATTCACACTTAATCTTATGGATTTCAGTCAGCCTAAGATCTGATTCTGTCTTGGAGGTACCTGTGTCTCTCTGTACAAGCAAGTGGCAATTCATACTCTGTACTTAGGCAAAACAACTGAGTTAGGTGGAACAACTACAACTCAGCTCCCCCAGGTCTTTTCACCAGTCAAATGAGCAACTTCTCTATTCAGAAATCACATGTAGCTGACAATTCCCAGCATCAACTTGTTTTTAAGTCTCTGTATTCAATTATTCTCATCTCGAAGTAAGAAAGATGACACCCAGATCCAGCAGCAATCACTTCTATATTGCAAGTGATGTTTTCACATCACTTTTGGCATGCAGTTTGAGCCTGTAGCTCCTTTTGATCTGTTCTGCTATCTTGATCACTGTTCCTCAGATGAGGCATTCACAGGGGTATAACTGAACTTTTTACTTCAATCTTCATTACCACACTTCATTTAAAAACAGAAGTTCTGCATCTGTCATCAGTAAGAGTTTACTTTTCTGGCTGGGAAATTGTTTAGATTCCAGAAAGCTTTTACCACCAACGTGTGGAAAACTGGGGTAATCAAAACTTCCTGTGGTCCCTCACCTGTACACACAAAATAGAGAGGATGTGTCTCTTCTGCTGAAAGCTGCGAGCCCAGAGATCCTGCTGCAGAGTGCACATAGCCGTGCTGGTGACTCTGGCCGATCCTGGCAGCACAAGCTGCGCTATGATGCTTGGATTTGGGCCAGCTCAGGGAAAAGGACGACAGATGAAAACTGCAGGTATTCCAGGCTGGAATTGTGTACTGTGAGACTGTGGGTTTCACACTGCTGATATTGAACTGGCTGTCTTATCTGCCAGAAGTGAAATTCACTGCTACATAACTTTCTAACTAGCAAAATGAAGGGTTTGTACTGGTGGTTGAACACTGATCACCAAGCTGTTGTTTTCTCAGCTCCTGTCTTCTTGCTTCTCTCTGTGTTCTTGCTGGTGGGTTCTCCTGGCCCTGTGCCACACAACAGGGCTAAGGCTGTACAGCAGCCCCTGTTCATACCAGAGTTGTGTCTGCCCTTGCTTGAGTGAGGTTGTGCTAAAGATTTATCCTGCAGCAGTCTGTCTGTCTTATTCTCTCCTGTAGTGTTTCTAAAGCTCTGACAGCACTACTCAGGGAAGTTATGTAAAGCCAAGATTCCTAGAAGCCATTTTTTCATTCTTTGAATCACTGTTGCCATATACGAGGATGCTGTATTCAGGATATTGTTCTTCATTATTGAAGTTACTACAGACCCATAAGGGTTTTTATTAGAGAAGGGCTATTAGCTTTGCTAGTTGGGATACCCACTTGAATAATTACTTTCTGTTTAGATGAAATTCCATTCACAGTTTCTCTACCCTTCCTTTCCTCTTCCTTAACATCAAGGAATAAAAATATTTCAGAAGTTAATGCAGTAAAATTGTTTATGGAAACATCTCTATCAGTCAAATGATATGGAATGAAATGCACAAAGAAAATCTGAGAATACACAAAGAAAATCATGGTATTTTGATGTTTCTGCATGGGAGTCACCATTGGATTGTATTTTTCTCTCCTAAACCAGATTTTAGGAGGGCCTGTAGGACCTCAGCAGTAGGTAGTTCCAAGACAGGCAGTAATTCCCAGCTCCTGCTGTATTCAAATTCAAATTCAGTGGGAATCAGGAATGTGCCACTGCCATCTCTCACAGGATGCAATGGCCCATTACACACCAGTCAAAATCTGTAGCAGTCAGGTCATAAATCTGCATAAGTGCAGATGCCTGTCCTACCCCACAGAGCTTCTCTGCAGGGAGGATTTTAAGGTTTCAAAAATTACATTTATTTCTATGTAACTTAGACAGCAAAGCTAGCAAGCTAGAAGTGTCTGTCCCAGGAACAGAAAGGAGACAACAAACTCCATAGGACTCTGAAGTTCTCCTCCTCCCATCAGCTCCTGTCCCCCACCTGGCCGCAGTGCCCACCAGCCCAGTTTGCACAAGGAGTCCACTCTCCCTGCTGCAAGCAGGGATGGGCAAGTAAAGGCTCCAGGGCTCTGAAGTTCGCTGTGGGTCCTGCTACCAGTCAAACCCAAGGCTGGGAGGCAAAGTGGCACAGTCAAGGCAGTGAACATGCAATTACAGCCACTTAAAAACTCATCAAAGTCAACAAATACTATTGCTATCCATATGTTTAGACACAAAGTCTTCACAGCGATAGCAAACACTCATATTCTGCTTCAGCCTGATGTTTCCTAGCCCAGGAATTGCAAACTGCCTGTAACTGCCTGCACAACATCCTTCCTCAGGAGGAGGAGTGAGAACTGGACATATGAAAAGGCAGCAGTTTGCACCTCCTTCATTGGAAAGTTTCATTTATGAAGTCTGAGAACCATGATACCAAAATATAT
>VWYH01004992.1:3861-16768 GCA_013399365.1 Pampusana beccarii
AAACAAACAAACACACACACACACACACACACACAAAATAAAATTTCTGACAGACCCAACTTTCCTGTCAGAGAAACTTAAGGTTTTTATGCTAATTTTGCAACTTCCACTAGGACAAATCATTCCTTCTTACTGTACTTAAGCAACTGCAGAGTGTTCTGGAGGAAGTCTACCATGATCTTATGATTTCTGAGGCACTGTTCAGCTAACACAACCCAGCTGGACACACACAGTGCGCTTTCTCTGGTATCCTGCTAGAATGAATTCCAGAGTCTGGCCTGATCTGATTGGCAAAGGAGCATTCAGAATTTGAAATGTCACTAGTAACCAATAAGAGTATTCTATTGTTTTGTTTAAATTCCTACTACCATCAACTAACGAAAACTCTTAAAATGTAAGTTTACAATTCATAAATTACATTTCTACATCTTCCATTAGTATTGCCAATAAAAAAAAGCTACCTGTGAATTCAAGTTTCCAACGTAGACTGTTCTTCTGATTTCATCAATTTTGGATGGGTCCACATTTCCCATAATTGGCGGCTGTGGTATTTCTCCTAGTGCCGTTATGTTAGGGTCCAATGCTGCTGCTGGTATAGCCCCCAAAGTGCCAAGTGAAACACCAAGCTGGAAAACACAAAACAGACTATGCTTTGCAACCAAGCGCTGGTGGGAGATACTTCACTTGTTAATACTTGCCTGCCTTGTCCATGTCTGTAAAAATAAATCTAATAAATACAGACAAGGATTTAAACTGTAAGGTCACAGCTTAGTACTGTACTGGGTTTATGTGGCAAGGTTTTGGTAGCAGAGGAGGGGGCGACAGAGGTGGCTTCTTTGAGAAGATGCCAGAAGCTTTCCTCATGTCCAACAGAGCCAATGCAAGCTGGCTCCAAGAGGGACCTGCCGCTGGCCAAGGCTGAGCCAATCAGCGATGGTGGTAGTGCTTCTGTGATAACATATTTAAGAAGGGAAAAAACCTGCTGCACAACAGCAGTTGGAAGAGAAGAGAGAGAATATGTGAGAGAAACAACACTGCAGACACCAAGGCCAGTGAAGAAGGAGGGGGGGGGATTTGCTCCAGGCACCAGAGTGGAGATTCCCCTGCAGCTTGTGGTAAAGACCATGGTGAGGCAGGTTCTCTCCCTGAAGCCCAAGGAGGTTAATGGTGGAGCAAATAACCACCTGCAGCCCATGGATGACCCCACACTGGAGCAGGTGGATGTGCCCTGACAGAAGCTTTGACCCTGTGGAGACCCCGCACTGGAACAGGCTCCTGGCAGGACCTGTAGCCCCATGGAGAGAGCAGCCCATGCTGGAGCAGGTTTGCTGGCAGGACCTACAGCCCTGCAGGGGACCTAGGCTGGAGGTAGAGGTAGAGAATCAGAGAATCAAGTTGAGCCTGGGAAGAAGGAAGGGATGGGGGAAAGGTGGTTTAAGATTTTTTTTTTTTTCCTCTCATTATCTTACTCTGATTTGATTGGTAATAAACTAAATTAATTTCCCTGAGTTGAGCCTGTTTTGCCTGTGACAGTAATAGCTGAGTGATCATCCTGTCCTTATCTTGACCCACAAGCCTTTCATCATATTTCTTTCCCCCATCCAGTTGAGGAAGAGGAGTGATAGAGGGGCTTGGTGGGTACCTGGCAGCCAGACAAGGTCAGCCCACCATAAGTATTTTTTTTAAAGAATATAAATCTACCTATAAATAACCTTCTACAGTTAAGATTTTCTGTGTGCTATCAGTTACCATCTTATCGAAGAGGTCTGGCCAGGGATGCAGTATATGAATCAGAAAACATATAGGCTTGAATTTCTAATGCTTACAATCAATCAAATTCAGTAAGATGCCTTCAAACATTGCTAATATTCTTATTTAATTGCCACAACAAGTATTGCAAGTGGATAAGGAATTGCTGAGGCCTTGCCCAGCAAGCAAAGAAGGGAATTTGAAGTACCCAGGGCCAATTTGTTCAATCCATCAAAGGGACAGATAAGGTACCTTTTGGACAAGCATATCGCGTAAGGAAAGATTAATTACAGTTGAAATGCGAAGGTTATTAAGTCTAAGATCTTTCCCTACAAACACAGTCACTTCCTATCAAATGAGGACAGTACAACTCTAATTTTTAGAACTTGGAACTGAAATTTCTCCTGAGGAATGTTATAAAAAAAGTCACTTAAAATCACTACTAAATTGGTCTGCTGAGTTCCTGGTTTGAATTTTATTTTCTCCACCCAAAAAAGCGACTACTTTTCCAGGTAACAAAGTTTCTAACAAGTGTTAGAAATTCTCAACAAGCCACCGTTTTTGGTTTTTTTTATGTAACAAGAGAAAACTATCTTTACTTGAAATCATCCTTTTATTCCTCTTAGATATTCTAAAATTCACACATAATTTATTAAAGATGTATACAAAACCAAAGTGAATTTACCTTACAAAAATATTTTAGAAACAATTGTCTAAACATCGCTATTACACCAGTTCCTTTTAATATCTTCATCAGTAATCTGGATGAGGGGAATCAAGTGCATCCTCAGTAAGTTTGCAGATGACACCAAGTTTGGTAGGAAGGCTCTACAGAGGGGTCTGGACAGGCTGAAGCCAATTGTATGAGATTCAACAAGGCTTGAGGAAGAGTGGCTGGAAAGCTGCTGGCGGAACGGGACTTGGGGGTGTTGGTCAACAGCTGGCTGAATATGAGTCAGCAGTGTGCCCAGGTAGCCAAAAAGGCCAACAGCATCCTGGCTTGTATCAGAAATAGTATGGCCAGCAGGACTAGGGCAGTGATCATCCCCCTGTACTCAGCACTGGTGAGACTGCACCTCAAATACTGCGTTCAGTTTTGGGCCCCCACTACAAGAAAGACACTGAGGTGCTGGAACATGTCCAAAGAAGAACAACGAAGCTGGTGAAGGGTCTGGAGCACAAGTCTGATGAGGAGCAGTTGAGGGACCTGGGGCTGTTTAGCCTGGAGAAAAGGAGGCTGAGGGGAGACCTTATCGCTGTCTACAACTACCTGAAAGGAGGTTGTAGCATGGAGGGTGTTGGTCTCTTCTCCCAAGTACCAAGTGACAGGACAAGAAGAAATGGCCTCAAGTTGCACCAGGGGAGGTTTAGATTGGACATTAGGAAAAAATTGTTCACATAAAGGGTTGTGAAGCAGTGGAACAGGCTGCCCAGGGAAGTGGTTGAGTCACCATCCCTGGAGGTGTTTAAAAGATGTATAGATGAGGTTCTTAGGGACATGGTTTAGTGCCAGAGTTAGGTTAATGCTTAGACTCTATGATCTTAAAGGTCTTTTCCAGCCTAAATGATTCTATGATTATTTATGCTTCATTAGCAACAATTATGCAGTGGAACCATGAATAAGCGCTTTTTAAACAAAATGCCTAAACTATTACTTTACATATCAATGAGGGCAGTATCACCCGTTTTAAGATGAAAAAAGCCAATGTTCTTGTGAACTAAAAATTATTTTCAAAGTCATGCAACATCTCTTATACAATGACAGTTATGAATCATAAACAGAATAAGCCTAAACCTCTAACTGGTGAATTTGGTCCCACTGTTTCATTATGTAAGTTGTATGCTCTAAATGAGCTGTTGAAGCACGAGTTTGAAAAAGGAAGCTGATCTTTGTGCAGGTTTTTGAAATAGTGCAGAAGCAATCAAACTCTGTTAATGTTTTTATGGAAGGAAGGAAGGCAGGCACTAAATACATTTACTTATTTTAGGATGCTGATTAGTATCAGCTAAGAATATGAATTTTACTTACTGTAGTCAAAGGGGTCGGGGTAGGTATAGGAAGCAACCCCGCACCAGGCATCAGGCTTGTCATAGTAGGAGCAGGTGCCAAGAGAGAAAGGGCTTTGGCTTCATCTGGGATTTTACCTGAAGAAGCAAATGAAAGTGTTACACAGAGTTGGAACACTACACAGATGTTACTCTTTCTATGATTTTACAATAACCCTTGCATTTAAAAAAGTAATAAATAAGACTGAATCTATCAGATCCTTACAAAGAAACAAATACGAACAAATTCCTTTTACCCTGCTCTACTAGGAAAACCAAAAGTGAGCAAAACTTCAAAGACTAGTAAACTCATTAATGGATTATTATTATTTTAAAAACTGGATAATGTACACAAGTATTTAACACTTTGAGCTATGGGTCACCTGTACTGGAAACTTAATGTTCATGAACCAAACGATATCAAGCATGGACGCTTTCCCAGGGCGGTGTTTTCATGGTGATCGAAAGTTGTTTTACACATGACAACCATTCGGGTTGGCTGCATCACTAATAGCACACAGAACATCAGATACAGAAAAGAAGAACATTTTTAAAAGTTGAATCCCTAGAAATGGCAAATAACCAAATCAGTTTAAAAAATCCAAACAAATAAAAGAAAACAATCAAACACAAACAAAACCAAACAAACAAATAAAAACGACAACAACAAAAAACAATAAAAACAAAAAAACCCAACACGAACATACAAACCANAAAAAAAAAAAAAAAACAAAAAAAAAAAAAAAAAAAAAAAATTTAAAAAAAAAAAAAAAAAAAAAAAAAAAAAAAAAAAAAAATCAGATTTGTACTGATTTACATTCTAGGTCACATCAGTTTATCTGAAACTTTGATAAATTAGCTTTAAATCTACTGAGATTGAAGAAAATCATAACTGATCAGCTAAGCAAGCTATATTTTCCTAAAATATGTATTTCCTACTATTTCAACTATATCATATTCACTGTCATGCTAGAAGTTTAAGTAATATCTAATCTGAATTAAACACAGGTTTCATTAAAAGTTAGTTACAGTTAGACTGCTAAATGAACCCCTCCCAAAATCTTCAAAAATCAAAAGACGTAATAATTATTTATAAATAACAATTAAATGTATGTATTGAATTTGAAATGCAAAGGGATTTAAACCCATACAAACATTAAACACTGACCTGAAAAACTACAGAAAGGAAGTTCTAATTATACTAGGTATCTATGATCTATTCAAAATTACTGGTGTAACTGTGTACATGCAATCCAGCTGACCCCTCTGGTTTTACCCCATGCACCTTAATAAAGCAAATGCTTTTATTTAAACATCATTTTAAAAGTCAAGGTATATACTGATACTGTGCCAGTGACTTTTAGTGCTTTGGTTCAAAATGTATATGTTTTAACTATAAAACCCCTAACTTCAGGATATAAAAATTAATATATAAATATTGTTATCAAAAAGCAAAATATAAGTTTCAAAACACTGTGCAATTTTAGCTATACAAGTTCAAATAAACTACACTGGAATCATACTACTGTAAAAAAATTAAAAGAAGATAAAAGTGTTGCAAACCTGTTCTACAGTTCTGCAGCAAGGACTAGGTTACAGTTGGATATCACCAAAGGACAAAACAAATCTAAAAGAAAATTATTTTATATGCAGCATGGGTGAAATAGAGAGTACTGTTATTTTATCTTTATTTCTCATGCCTCCTATTTAGATTTATTCTATCTAAGTTCTTCTGAAAATCAAAATACTTAAGTGTTTTCAAATGACTGATGGGTTCATCAGACCTTATCCTGAACAGCCAGCATCTTGCAATTAACTGGATACTCATACAGGTTTCTACAGGATTGACAGACATGGCTCAAGTAAATCCAATGGCAGATATGGCTCCTAAAGTGGTGCATCTGCATTCTTATTTAGATCCTTGGCCAGTAATGTACATAACCATGTGCCTAACTTAAATATGCACTTACATACAACCAATTCAATATACACTTAACCAGATAAACTAAGAGATGCTTAAGGCATTTAGCCCTTTTAAATAGGAACTGAGTTATGCACATAACTAAACGGACAGGGAGCCAAGTTTAGAAAGGTACTTAAATACAATTCTAAACTTTAAGCATATTGGTCATGTTAGTGAAATAACTGGATTATTCATTTCCTCAAACATTGCTTAAGGAATCAACTGAACACTTTCAGTTAAGTAAACTATTATAGCAGTTCAAAAAATTAATAACATGCATATCTAAATTATAAAGTTTGCATTATTTCCAGAATACTTTGGTCCCTCAACAACGTAATGTTTTATTTTAAATACAAAATCTAGTTGGTCAGTTCCATGCCACAAAGATCTGCTCATTTAATTTATTCAAGAATGGGGAAGAGTCTACCTCTACAGACAAAACTCTGAAAATTTCCCTGTATTTTCAGAGATATCATATTTTCAAAAGATCCCCCTCTAGTTTTTAAGATCAGGCAAAACTTTTTAACAATTCTACAGAAAATAAAGGGGGGGGGGGGGGGGGGAGGGTTAGGGTTTCAAATTTATTTCAGTGTTTTTTAGACAGTTTTGAAAAACAAATTAATATGTGAGACCAAATATCATCACGAGTTACAGCCTTTACATTTTCGAGTGTTATCTCCACTAATTTAATTTATTTATAAAAGGTATACAAGCCCACAAAGATACAACAAAACATGTGGGTAATGACATAACAAATTAGGACACTTTGAGAATAACTTTTTTGGTTTTTAATCATGGTATTTAAAAGCTGAATGGAAAAGAGAGATATTTATTTTCTAATAAGGGAAACAGACAAAATAAATATGCCACATCTATACCACATCCTTAGAAGTATTTCTTAGAAGCTTATGAGTGTTTAGTAAATTACAAATTACAGATTCTATGAGCATTTATCTATTTATTCTTCGCTTTGCAAAGAAATCTGGAAGCAAATGTAGATTAGCTCTGCATTACCTAGAGATACCTTATGCTTCTTCCAAAATGTACAGTTGTCATAAATATCAGTTATTATTATTATTACTTTTTTGTATCAAAGTGCTTAAGAGCCCTAAGTCAACCTAATCCATACCAGAATCTGTTTTGCTAAATGCTGAACAGAAGTATCTGTGTTAAGCAGGTACTAATCACAGTATTTTTATCCCCCTCCATGTGCTCAGAAGAAATTAATTTCCTACTCTTTGTATGAAACTACATGGTTAATCCTCCCCTCCCCCTAAAACTGCTTCAACAATAAGTAATTTTATTTTAAAAATACTTGTTTACAACTACTTGAAACATAATTAAAGGAATTGTTATTTTCCTACTATTTTAAATCAATGAAAAATGCACACTTACAAATAAAATAATTACTTTGTGATCCAATTCATGGTTCTTGTTGGATTTACAACTACTGTTAATTACCTCAACTGGCACAGCTAAATCCAACAGAGGTCACAAAGTTCTTCCCAGCTGCAGTTCACAACCTGGTGCATTACCAGAGTGAAACCAATTGGTCCCAATGCAGCTGGCTGGGAAGAGCAATGCTTGAGGACCAGACACACTACCTGGTCCAGCACTTCTGTTTCAGGGCTTCCGTTTCACAAGAAAGAAGAAAGAACATCATTTAGGGATGAGAACCTTCTCAATCACTCCAGCATGAACTGCCAGGGCTTCTGAGATTGTGAGATGACACCTTTTTTAAAAAACTCTCAGGAAATAGTCACCACTGGAGTATGTAAAAGTGCATTACACACATACATACACAAACAGAAAACTTTTCAATCTTCCCACAAATAACAGTGTTAAAAGACAATGTGCCTCACATAACACATTCGAACTAAAACCTCAGGCTGCATTTTACTTCTGAGTGATAAACAGTTTTTTTCTAAATATTACAAAAACAAAAGGATGAAATCTTACTGCTGCTGACCTCACTGGAGCAAGGTTTCATCAGAAGCAAACAAATATTTCATGACAGTCAATATTCATGAAAGTTAAATATCAGAAATAAATATTTTGAACTCTTCATATTAAACATCAACAGAAAGTCTTATTTTAAACAGACCATGCAACCTAAAATAAAACTACTCTACTGAGAAGAGGAAAAATAGCAGAGAAAGATCATGTTTTTACTTTGTAAAGTTAAATTATCCAGAAAGTTTCAACTGTCCTCTTCCAATATAAGCTCATAAAGCAATGAAAGAATGCATCTTAAAATTGATACACTTTTCACTACTCCAGTCTGACACAATGCGCTCATCTGTTGAATTTAGATGCTTAAATGTATTCCAAACCAAATTTATCCATTAACTAAGTTTTATGCTGTGAATAATCATATTCTAAATTCTGTGTATACCATCTACAAGCAGCTTCAGGTCAACTTCAAAATGAAAAACTGTGAACCCTTTACAAAACATCATTTTTTCAGAACTGAATTACCAGTTCAAAAGTACAAGGGAAAGAGTTAATAAAACAAAACAGAAAAGGGAAAAATAAAACAAAAATAAAAGAAACAAAGGAAAGAAAGCAAAATAAAAGAAAAACAGAGACAGGGCGTCCATCTTCTGCAGGCCAGACTTCGATCTCATTTCCCCCATGAAGATTTCACTTGGCGGCAGGTTTAGTGGCATGGCAAACAATGCCTAACTCAGGCAAGTGTAACAGGTCTGCCTTGGCCAGTCTAGTCATCTAATAATGCACAAATATCACACAGAGAAAACATACAAAACCAAATTAATAGTCAAAATCCATCTATTAGACAATGTGGACATAAAATTTAGAATTATTAGGGTGCCATCTTTGTTTATCTTTCAACCTTTGCGTTCTCAAAGTATAAAGAAAAACCTACTAATACACACAAAAGTCATATTTTGACAACTCAATAATATTACTTCATTTATAATTACATTTTTGTTAATTTTTTATTAAATGTCACAAAATTAACACTGTTTTCATTGTGTAGTGATCCCCTCCTCATACTCCCTTGATTTACCACTGTTTAAATACACACCAAATTTCAGATTTCTGGTTTTTAAGTTTTCAGAGTTCTGTTTTATCCCTCCTCTATGCTCAATTCAGCACATGAAATGTTTTATTACTGGCACTGTTGGCCATGGATATAATTTAACCTTCCAGTAGAATATAGACATTGCTACTTTTAAAGCCTATGGTACACTCCATTCACTCCATTAACAATGATATAGCAAATAAAAAAATGTTGCACTGTGGTCTCCAAAGCCATGCTTATTCCACAGAATAAATTCCTCAGAAAGTTAAACCTATATGAATTCACATCTTTACAAATTAAAATTAGCAATTGTTAGAAAGTTACACAGAAACAGCATTCCAACTCTAAAAAAAAAATTGACCTCACAATCACTTCTTCACCTAATTATGCATAAATCTCTGTGGGGTCCAGAATGATCTGGAACAGTCACAATTTTTCTGTAATACATTTTCTCAGAAATGCCTAATAAGTCAGCTACAAACAGGGCTGGATCAAGATTTCTCAGAACTTTGATTTTATTCTCTTTCCACTCATTATCTACCATCAAGAGACACAGGAAAACGGAGCTTTATCTGCCTGTTGCCATATCAGATCAGGCAGTGATCTCGTCACAAGAAAAACACCAGGAAGTGTTGTTCATTCATTAACAATCTTTCCTCTCTGGCAGTATTGAACCAGCATTAAGGTATTTTCAATGAAATGTAAAACTAAGATCCTGAAGAATTTGAAGTCAATTATTTGAGGACAATTTTTCAATAATAAGGACTATGTTCCAATACATTTTGCCTACCCAAAGCCTCTATAAAGCTTAAAGTGGATACAGCAATATCCTCTTTATAGTTTAAGAACAAATTCCAAAAATAAAACAAAAAAGCCCCCAAAATAAAGCATAAAAAACAACTAAAAATCTAGGCTTCACAAAGACTTGTTAATATGCCCATATTAACATGGCTACAAGAACAGACAGTATATTGTAGGTCATTTCAGAGTCTATGAAATTTTGGAGACTTGTCAAGAGTTTTCTAGGAACACTCCAGAACATTATTATAGTAGCACTAATCTCATACTATCCAGATCATGAAGTGGCACACATGCCAAAAAATGGTACTCTGGGACCACTGTTAACAAACTCCAAGAAGTCAACAGTATTTTTTGTACCAAAACCTGATTCTTGCAGTTAGAAAAGTCCTGTTAATAGGAGATATTTCTGTACTTGCTGCAGTTTATGGATTAATAATTCTAAATATTGTTGTTCATGGCAAAACAGCTACCATGTTCAAAGTGAAGTTAGCTTCGCTCTACCAGTTAGAATGTTCCCACTCCAAAGAGGCAAAAAGTCCAGATCCAAATGGGCAGATGCTCAGTTCCCACAATGATCCCAATGAAGTCAATGGTGCTCTGCCTACTTCCAGCGATCTGCCTACAGTAGAGCAATGCTGCATAGAACTGTATTCAGATCTAGGATAGTATACTAACAATAAGAACTACCTTGTATAACACATCTGTAAAAGCATGACCTCAAAGCTAGTTAAAGGAACATTTGTAAATTTAGTATTCACCAAGCATTTTATTTTATTAAGTTATAAAAATATTTTATGCGAGAAGCATTCTGTACAGCTGATTGCATTTTAAGATATCTAAAACCAATAAGGAGTACCAATATGCATAAGAAAGCCTTTTTATTGCACACAAAGTAATATTTTCCACAGGAACAAGAAAGGAAAACCGATTTTTTTTTTAAATAAACCAGCAGGCAAACATTTATATCAAAGAAATGGAAAAACAATTAGTATCTTAAAAAAAACCAAACCCACACACAACAAAACAAACAACACCCCACGCCAAGGGCAATACATTAAGATCCAAACTGCAGTGTTATTGGTGCCAGGAAACTAAGAAATTGCCTAATCTTTTCAGTGCTCCATTGACTTCAGTAAGAACTTTGTGTGGGAATAAGCTTGCCAACACAAACCATATTGAAGGGAATTATTTTACCTTCATTTTCCCCAAAATATGTAATAACAATAGGAAATTGAATTATCTTAATTTATATCAACTATTTTTTTCTAATGCTAAATTTCAATTGAATCTATATAATTTGGTTTCTTAATTCAATTTTCAATTTTGTTTCAAGACTTTTTTTTTTAAGCAATAAAATAACAACAGAGCACCACCTCCTTACATAAAAAGCTTAAAACTATTAGAAGATAAGACAAAGACCAACATTACAGTAAAACATCTAAAATACCAACCTTCTGCACAAGGCACAACTATCAAAGCTCGGTCAATAAAAACTGTGTTTGTTAGATGCTGGGCCACACCAACACTTGATGCTTCATGAAACTTAATATAACATACTTTGGAGGAAAAAGCAAGAGGTGCATTGCTGCAAGACAAAAGGAAAAAAAACCACATCAATTAGCCATATTAAATAATTGTATGCATGTATTTTCAACTATTATTTCTTAATTAAAAAAAAAAAAGCTTTAGACTTGTTGAAAAAGTTACCCAAAAGACAAGAGTATAGAAATTTACTAATTTGCCTACTTACCATGTCGCTAAAAAAAGCAAAGCATAGCCCCTCCTCCTTTTTTAACAGAAACTTACAGAAGCCAAAATCCCAAATTAACAAGGCTGATTTTCTTTACAAATCTTGCTAAACAACATTCACCAATACATTCCAAATTACTGTAAGTAGCACATTTACCCGACACATTTGTCAACTAAATAATTTATAGTTTAATCTTTTATCCTCCAAATAATCCTTGTTTGAGAAAGTCAAACAATATGCCCAGTCATTTTTTAGTGGGTCCTTCTGATATTAGCCCATATTAACTGATAATCTTCCCTAGGCCTTCATGAAAGATTTTTTGTTAATTCATACTAAAATAAAAGCAGTTTGTGAGAGTGCTTTCAAGTGTTAGGTCTCAGTTCACTAATGTAACAAAAATCCTTTTTATCATCTCCCTTACTTTGGCATAATGTAGTACAGGATAACACTGAAAGAGGTAGGAGGAATTCACTATCAGGTTAGAATAAGGAAGACAATTAAAAATATGTATGTTGGGTAATTTGCTTTTCCATTAGAAAGTACACCAACAGAGATGTCAGAAAGCACAATACATAAACTTTGTAATCTTGATCAAAAACAAATAAGTTTGCTTTAAAAAAAAAGGTATTCCCTAGTCAAGGTTTATATCATTTATACAAGCAGTTTACTTCTTCATATGAAGTAAGTACAGGTGAAGTCTTCAAGGACAGAATACAAAAGGATATTACTGGAACATCAGAAAGCTCCATTTGAAAAAAAAAATATGTCTTCTAGCAAAGTAGTAAATCATGGAAAAAACACTGCATGAACTGTTTAGTCATAGAATCATGGAATCATTTTGGTTGGAAGAGACCCTCAAGATCATTGAGTCCAACCATAACCTAACTCTGGCACTAAATCATGTCCCTAAGCACCACAATCCTGACCTTCCCTCAACTGAAACACTTGTCAACTTTCTGGAAGTACCAGAAGCAGTTCAAGTTAAGCCAAATCCATCTTGTAGCCCCTCAAATTCCAAGCAGGTACTCCCAAAGTTGTAAGAAATTAATTAGGCTTTAGTATTTAAATACAAACTCTGAGGGTTTAAACGTGTTATTTAATCATATTAATTGCATAAATGAACCAGGAACATAGTCTGAGGCAGGCAGACCAGTACATTTCTGGTTACATCTAGGTAAAATATCTAGAGAGCCGGACAACTTCAGAATGGCAAAAACATTTACGACAGAAAATTCTGTGGAAAGAGACACTGAAGAAGCAAAAGTAAACAGGGAGGGGAGGGAAAAACATACATATGAAAGTCAACCTTCCTTGTGGTTTAACCCAGCAGGCAGCTAAACACCACACAGCTGTTCGTTCACTCCCCCTCTCCGGTGGGATCAGGGAGAGAACAGGAAAAAAAAGGTAAAACTCGTGGATTGAGACAGATAGTTTAATAGGAAATAAATAAATAAATAAATAAAATAATAATAATAATNCCAACTTCTTGTGCACCCCCAGCCTAGTCACTGGTGGGGCAGTGCGAGATGCAGAAAAGGCCATGACTCTGTGT
>VWYH01004997.1:0-125020 GCA_013399365.1 Pampusana beccarii
GTAAAGCATTTGACACCATCTCCTATAGCATCCTCGCAGATAAACTGAGGAAGTGTGGACTGGATGATCAGGTAGTGAGGTGGACTGTGAGCTGGCTGAAGGAAAGAAGCCAGAGAGCTGTGGTCAATGGGGTGGAGGAGTCCAGTTGGAGGCCTGTATCTAGTGGAGTCTCTCTAGGGTCAGTATTGGGACCAGTAGTATTAAATATATTCATCAGTGACTTGGATGAGGGAATAGAGTGCACTGTCAGCAAGTTTTCTGATGACACAGAACTGGGAGGAACGGCTGACATGCCAGAAGGTTGTGCTGCAATTCAGTGAGACCTGGACAGGCTGGAGAGTTGGGCGGGCAAAAATTTAATGGGTTATAACAAGATCAAGTATAGAGTCTTGCATCTGTGCAAGAAGAAATCCAAGTACCAGTATAGGCTGGGGAATGACCTATTAGAGAACAGTGTAGGGGAAAGGGACCTGGGGGTCCTGGTGGACAGCAGGATGACCATGAGCCAGCACTGTGCCCTTGTGGCCAGGAAGGCCAATGGCATCCTGGGGTGTGTTAGAAGAGGGGTAGTTAGTAGGTTGAGAGAGGTTCTTCTCCCCCTCTACTCTGCCCTGGTGAGACCACATCTGGAATATTNGGGAGCTGGGTCTCTTTAGCTTAAAGAAGAGGAGACTGAGGGGTGACCTCATTAATGTTTATAAATATGTAAAGGGTGAGTGTCACGAGGATGGAGCCAGGCTCTTCTCAGTGACAACTAATGATAAGACAAGGGACAATGGATACAAACTGGAACATAGGAGGTTCCACTTAAATATGAGAAGAAACTTCTCAGTGAGGGTTACAGAACACTAGAACAGGCTGCCCAGGGAGGTAGTGGAGTCTCCTTCTCTGGAGACATTCAAAACCCACCTGGACACCTTCCCATGTAACTTCATCTAGGTGTTCCTGCTCTGGCAGTGGAATTGGACTAGATGATCTTTCAAGGTCCCTTCCAATCCCAAATATTCTGTGATTCTGTGAAAAAAAATATTCAGCTATACTGGAAAGAACAGATAAAACTTGATTATTTGTCAGCTTTTTAGGGTAATACTTCATAGTCTTTCTGATTGGAATCAATTAGGTGTTGATAGTATGATGTCATGACAGAAGATAGAAGAGAATACTGCTGTGTTATTTTTATTTAATAGCTATACATTTTAGAATAGGATGTTTCACTCATTTATTTAATTAGCACTAGATCTCATTTCTTCTTATGACAGGTGTTATTTTGCAGTCCCAGTGATTCTGGCCAGCAAGCAGCAGAAATACCAACTCCAGTGCCAGCCCATGTAGAAATTTTCTAAGTCCTGGTCTATCTCCCAAATCTACACACAAGACACAGTCCACAATTATCTTCAAATTAGTTTAATTTGTTCAGTATTAAGTATCAAACAAGTCTGAAATGGTGAAACCTTATAACAGGTTACTACCTTGCATCTTTAATCATTAGCAGGACCTTTTTTTACCTCCATACCTAATTTCTTAGCAACTCTTAACTTCAAAGAAGTTATGCAATGTTTTGCATAAAAATTAGAACTACACATCCCTCCTCACTGACTTTTAAGGTTTCTGTTGATGTGGAAGGAATTAATAATAATAATAAAAAATTTACAATCCTACTAAGATTGGGTGACCCATGTATCTGCTTTGTGGGAGGCTTTTTCTATAGCTGAGAATGATACTTTGCGGGAGGGGAAGGTTATTTCTAGCCTTCTCACAATTATGCAAAGGTACAACAATGTAAGCAAATGTTCAGAAAGAAAATGGTTCCCTCGAGTTGCACAGACCTACAATTTTGGAAGTGATGAAGTTGAGGTAATTTGAAAAGATTTTTACATGGATTAAAAACAACACCTGTCTTCTAAATTTAGATCTGCTCTTCCCCCATACCAAACAAACTCTAACAACTACACACCAAACCAATGAACCATTTTGTGTGTACGAAAAATCCTAAAAGCCTGCAGATAAAGAAGCCCTGAACTGAGGAACTCTTGGAGTACTGGAATTATAAAGTTTATAAGAAAATGTATTTTTACCTCTGAGTCTCTTTGTTTCATCACACATAAGTAGATGCTTACTTTCTGTTATGCAGGTTTGTGTTATAAGATCCTCTCTCTTTTTGTTCTGGAACTTAAAAAATCTCTTTAAGTTTTAAACCCCATGGAGAAGAGCTTCCATAGCACAAACAGTACAGAAAATCTTGCAATAGGTTTCAAAAGCCTGAGAATTTGCAGGCACAGATCCTTGAAGCATGCCCAAATTAACACATTCCAGTTAATATCTGATTTTTCAGTAATTTAAACCAAAGTAAGCATTGATCCATTTCAGAAGTAATATTTATAATACAAGCATTGGACACATTTTAAATTTATATCACAAGTTTAAAAAAACATGAACTTCTGGAGCAATAGACCACTATGGTCATGCACATGCCCCTTGGTCATCAGACAGGGTCCTTGACCAATCAATGCCTCTGTTGAGAGAATATTCTAGACCACTGCCATAAACAACCACAGCTTAATGCAACTAGGGTATAAATGGAGTCTACTAGAGACCCCCATTGAGCTGGTCTTCCTCAGAGCAGTGAGTCTGCAGTCAAAGATTCTCCTCTTTAGACTGGCCATCTAAGGAAATTTCCTCAAGGATTGAGACACCTTGCTTTATTGGTACCCTTGAGAGTTCTCACTTTGTATGAGTGGGAAGATGTGTATTTTGGATCATTCTTCTAGAGTTTTGGGATTCCTTGAGTTTGAACTGGCTGTGTAGTAACTGAACTCCTAACTGGTATCCAAACCTGTTTTTTATAATGTTGTTGGAGTGCTGAATAATTTTAGATAAACCCTGTTTCTAGCTGGTTCTTCACTAAACAGTTCTGGTTAGAATAAAGTCTATTTGGAGCTTGTTGCCTGCCTAAATTGACTTTTGGGGTGCCTCCGTGATAGCGTTATATACATTAAACTTCCCTTCATTTTTTATTAGAAAAACCCACCACAATTTTATATTGTCTTCCATAACTGGAGTTTTGCTTCTCTAAAAATATCCTTTATAAAATATTAATCTGCAAGGTGAACAGCAGAGAAAATTGAGCTATGCTCCATCTTGATTTCAGCTGGAGATCCACATACTCTGAGCATTTTAAGAGCAATACTAGAATTCATTTTCAAGACTGCAGTTTACCTCCATGTGGTGATCTCATCTGACCAAAGACAAGAAGAGGAAAAAATACAGGAATGACTTAGCAGGTAGGTACTGAAGAAAAGGAGAATGTGACATTTCCTATTATCAGATGGCCTGACCAGAAAGACCTGTCAGGGAGCACAGTGGGAGGGTTCCGACCCAGCGCAGACAGGGTTGACCTGGGCACAGGCAGGGCCCTGCCCTCACTGTCTAGCCCCTGAGGGTGGTGGGCAGGGCTGTGGGAGACAGTGGGCCCCTCAGCAGCCTTGAGTACCACAACAGGACAGACCAGGGTGGATGCCTAACCCAGAGGGACTTACCAGGGGCAGCAGGAGATGGGGCTGAGGGCATGGCTACAACTTGTGTCTGAGATCCATCCACTAGAAACCAGTATCCAAGAAGCCAGGCCTGTAGGCCTTGAGCTTGAATGGGGCTCCTGGAGCCATAGGCATGGATGTGGATCTGGGTCCCACGTAAGGTCACTCACAGCAATAAAGGTTAGCTGTGCCCCCACAACGCTCAAGGTGAACATGTTTTTGCTACAAGCTTATTATTACTGTTATTATAACCAATGTAAGTTATGTTGAAGTTAAAAGGTGTGAGGAAAGAACAGTATCTCATTGACTTCAGTAGATTATGAATCCAGTATAGGGTCTCCTTTATCTGCCATCTAAGTATTTAATGTAGTTAACCATTTTATGGACAAGTTTTTCAAAAGCTAATTTGATCTGCCTTGGTAATCTGTGGGTCAAGAAAATGCTTAGGCTGCAATCATGTCAGATTTTTCTGGAGTGACACTTCACTGTGAGTCTGTCTGAACATGAAGAATTTTTAATAACGTGATGGAACAGAAAAGAGCAGAAGCTACATGAGCAACTCCAGAAGAGTAAGACGTCTGCCAAACAGAAAAGAGCAAGACTAACAAAAGTGGTGAAGTAGGGAAATGTTTCATCTTGAGGATCACAAAAAAAAAAAAATAAGACACTGAAGTGGGAATGGAATAAGCACATGAGGAAAGGCATACAAAAAAGTGTGGAAAAGGTAAAAAACTGTGGAAGATGAAAACTACAATCTAAAATGGAGCAATGTTGTTAGTGTACCAAAGACTTAATAAATATTTTAAAAATTAATTTCTCACATTTAGAGAGCCAGGAGATAGGGTGATTTGTAGATTCTAAGGAGGATAGAGGGACCTAAGACTATTACAGATACCAGAAAGGAGTAGTTTGATGGTTGAGAACATTTTGACAGGATAAGTAGAAAAACCTGTCACCCAGGAGGGTCTAGGGAGAAGATAAATTATCTTCAGGATGTAATATAAAGATGTTCTTCTGTGCGAAAAAAGACTCAGCTAGAATCCTAGCTTTAAAAAGTTAAAAGAAGTGAAAAAGTTGTCCCTGTATACCAAATATAAGTATTTTTTTTCTCTGGTATAATTAATTTGGTAGTAAACCATACTTCGCCATATAGTTCAGATCAACAAATTGTTTCAGCAAAAGTTTGTAATGCAAATTTCGTCTGAGAATGTGGTTTCTTTCAATGTTGTCTTTACTTGAGCAAAACAATAGATCAATAGGAATTTTGTTTGCCAACATAACACTGAGGTTATTTATCTTCTAAAGAGAGAATTCTGCCTCATAAAATGTGCTGCATTCAGTCCAGCAAAGCACTAATTTTTGATCTGGTGATACCAAGATATCCTACAAACAGTCCAGTACTCCATAGTTGTTATGCTCAAAATCTTGTTTGTATGCAAAGAAGAAACAGGCATTATATATATAAAAATACATATATAAAGCCAAGAATTTATTGTCAGTGTGACTGAAATCTTAATAGTGTAGCTCAGGAATTATTAGTCTAGGTCTAATTGTTACAGAAAAAAAAAGAAAAAAATACAGCTAAAATTGTTATACATGCCTCTTAGTTTCTATCCATTCTTCTGGAGCTCTCCTCATTTTTCCACTGCTGCTGTGGGTCCTGAGGTCAGGGTTTTTATGCTGGTGCTGAGAGTGGTGGTGTGTTATGGGAAGCCTTCAGCATCTGGAGTCCTTCACTGACAGAAGTATGATGCTGATATTGATCATTGCTTCTTCCTGGGTCTAGGATTCACTTTGGGCTCTTTTTCATAAGTTGGGTAACACACTTTTACACCTTTCTGCTTCTTCACTGGTCTGCAGTTTCATGTTGCATCTGAATTTACTGTATATGATACCTTTTATACACGTTACACACTATTTCTGTGTTGACACTCCATTTTGTCCAAGTCTGCATTTCTGCGAGGGACCATGGGTGAGCTGTGTATAGCTCTACGGCCTCCATGGCTGCCCTGCCTCCCACCTCTGACCATCCCACACCTGTGCATCTCTGGGCAGCCTCCTGTGCTTTACTTCCCAAGGCCTCTGCTCTTGTACCAGGGCTGCGTCTCCCTACACTGCATCTTCGTGTTGGTTTTAAGTATCATGCTCTGTGCAAAGCAACTAGTTGCTGCCATCTATAAAAAACAGCAGCTGTGTCTCACAAAGATAAAGAACAGTAGGACAAACTAGCCATTGATACCTGGTTAATTAGAGAAACTGCTGTCACAGCTAAACCAAGAAAAATGAGGGTGCAGGCTGGTCAAGAAAAAGGACAAACCTCAGTGCTGAAGCTTTGAAACTCATTACAGTGCTCGTGGCCCATTACCAGCAATGGCATTGCCATGCTACAGGGCTACAGTTTCGCACTGCAAGGCAGCAAGCAGGGAGGACCAAGAGATGCCCCCCAGGCACTGGACTTTCTGAACAAAGCACATGCTTATAATTAAGAATGTAAAACAGTGTTACTTATTTCAGTTCTAGCAGTGGAATGTTTACTGACACCAAACCACTGTTTGTGTGCTTTAGTAAATTCTGCTATCATATCAATGAATACTGCTTCATTGCTGTAATTGAAACCACCTTACATTTAAACACATTCTTCAAATAGTTTTTAATGTAAAAGTGCTCAATATAATACAGCATTAAAACTGATGAAAAAGAATATCCTCACAGCTTCCTGTCAGTGTAGGATTACAGTACTGATTTTTGTGAACAAGTTAAATATTATTGGTCGCAGATGGAAAAGCAGTTTTCATGATGCAAAAGTGAAAACCTTCACTTTTTTTTTTTTTTTTAAAAAAGACTATCCTCATTTTGACTGAGATAGAGCTACTTTTCTTCCTTGTAGCTGGTATTGCACTTTGTTTTAGATTAGTTGTTGTTAGGTAGCGTTTATACCAAGTCAAGAAACACATAATCACAGAATGGTTTGGGTTGGTAGGGACCTCTGGAGATCATCTTATCCAATCCATCTCCTAAAGCAGGTTCACCTAGAGCAGATTGCACAGGAATGTGTCCAGGCAGGTTTTGGATGTCTCCAGAGAAGGAGACTCCGCAACCTTTCTGGGCAGCCTGTTGCAGTGCTCTGTAAACCTCAAAGAGGTTTTTCCTCGTATTCAGTTGGAACCTCCCATGCTTCAGTTTGTGCCCGTTGCCCTTCGTTCTATTGTTGGGCACCACTGAAAGGAGTCTGGTCCCATCCTCTTGATATCCACCGTTGAGATATGCATAAGCATTGATGAGATCCCCTCTCAGCCTTCTCTTCTCCAGGCTGAACAGACCGAACTCTCTCAGTCTCTTTTCATAAGGAAGGTGCCCTAGGCCCCTAATCATCATTGTAGCCCACCAATGGACTCTGTCCCATAATTCCTTGTCTTTCTTAAACCTGGGAGCCCAGAACTGGATGCAGCACTCCAGATGCAGCCTCACCAGGGCAAAGTAGAGGGAGAGGATAACCTCCCTCGACCTGCTGGTCACACTCTTCTTAATGCACCCCAGGATACCGTCGGCTTTCTTGGCCACAAGGGCACATTGTTGACTCATGGTCAACCTGTTGTCAGCCAGAAGTCCAAAGTCCTTCCCTGCAGTGCTGCTTTCCAGCAGGTCAGCCCCTAACCTGTACTGGTGCCTGGGGTTGTTCCTTCCCAGGTGTAGGACCCTACACTTGCCCTTGTTGAATTTCATTAGGTTCTTCTCTGCCCTGTCCTCCAGCCTGTCCAGGTCTCACACAGCCTTCTGGTGTATCAATGCTTCCTCCCAGTTTGGTATCACCAACAAACTTGCTGACAGTACACACAGTCTTTTCATCCAGGTCACTGATGAACAGGTTGAACAAGACTGGATCTAACACTGACCCCTGGGGAATCTCACTAACTACAGGCCTCCAGACTTTGCACCGTTGATCACAACCCTCTGAGTTCTCCCATCCAGGCAGTTCATGATCCATCTCACCATGCATTCACCTGGTCCACACTTCCCGAGCTTGCCTATGAGGATGTTGTGAGAGATGTCATCAAGAGCCTTGCTTTTCATCTTCCCATGCTCTGCCGGTGGGGATGTGCACAAGAAGGTGAGAGAGAGCCTAGCCAGGACAGCTGACTTAAACTGGCCAAAGGGACATTCCATACCATGTGGTGCCATGCTCAGTATACAAACTGGACAGAGTTGGCCAGAGGGCTGCAATCGCTGCTCAGGGACAGGCTGGTCATTGGTCAGTGGGTGGTGAGCAACTAAATTGTCCATCACTTGTTTTGTATATTCTTTTATCATTATTGTTATTTTCTCTTCCTTTGCTGTCCTATTAAACTGTCTTTATCTCAAGCCATGAGTTTTACTTTTTTTCCATTCTCCTCCTCAACTCACTGGGGAGAGGGGATTGAAAGAGTGGCTGCATGATACTTAGTTGCTGGCATGACAAGGATTTATTTTTGAACTGAAATTTCCAAACAATATTTTTCAAAAAAATTGATGTGAATTTTTTCTTTTCTCTTCTTTGCATTTACGTCTTCTCAGGGTCCTTTTGTCTAATATATTTTGTTTTGATTTGGTTTTTTGGGTTTGTTTTGTCTGTTTGTTTGTTTCTTCTAAAAAGTAAAAGTGTTTTAAACTTCATGTCCTCTTTTTTTCTTTAATAAATAAAAACAAAGTCAGTTTGAAAAACAACACCTGTGTCATGGTTTAACTCCAACAGGCAATTAAGATCGCTACAGTCACTTTCTCATTCCTCCTTGATGGGATCAGGCACAGAATCAAAAGAGTACAAGTTAGAAAACTCATGGGCTGAGATAAAGACAGTTTAATAAGTAAAGCAAAAGCTGCACACATAAGCAAAGCAAAACAAGGAATTCATTCACTACTTCCCATGGACAGGCAAATGTTCAGCCATCTCCAGAACAGCAGGGCTCCATCATGTGTAATAGTTGCTTGGGAAGACAAACACCATCACCCTGAACATCCCCCTTTCCTTCTTCTTTCCCCAGCTTCATATGCCAAGCATGATGTCATGTGGTGTGGAATATTCCTTTGGTCAGTTGAAGTCAGCTGTCCCGACTTTGTCTCCTCCCAGCTTGTATTTGCCCAGCCCACTTACTGACAGGCAGAATGAGAAACAGAAAAGACCTTGACTCTGTGTAAGCACTGCTCAGCAATAACAAAACCATCTCTTTGTTATCAACACTGTTTTCGGGACAAATCCAAAACATAGCCTTATACTAGCTACTATGAAGAAAATTAAGTCTATCCCAGCCCAAACCAATATGTTGTGGTTTAGAATATTTCTAAAAACATTCAGTCAAATAATTACATGTTCTTATGTCATTTTCAATTTCCATTAAAAATACCATTTCTCATTTCATATATAAATGTATTCTGCTTAAATGATGGACAGTACTTCAGAGAAAGTAAAACATTAAAGCCATTGCAACTAATGGAGCTTCATTTATTTAGAATAGACTTACTTATGATACTTAAATACTCATTTATGTTACTTGAATATTTATTTTTCGATGATACGTAATATACACCAGAGTGTACAGGTATATATAAAGACATATATACATAACCTACATGTGTAAGGTGAGAGAATGGGAATGATCATACCATCTACATGTGTCTTTTTGAGAAGCTTTCCAATCTTTCCACAAAGTGTCCTAAACCAATTCAGATGGGCATCTGCAGTTTGAACTCTTATCTTTTTATTCTATATATATTGGAAAAATTATGATGAATGATTACAATCAACAGGAAATATTTAGGAAAACAGGTCAACTGAGCTGCCAGACAGCAGAACTATTCACAGTTAAGCAGAAGGTACAAGAAGGTATTTTACTTTCTATTTTAAAACTGTCTGGTAGCTTGCCCTTAAATTCCTACCAATTGAAAGCAGAGCTACTTGTATAAAGTCAGCTACTGTTTAAGTGGAGGCTTAAAAAATTACGATGATTGACTACTGGTTGCAAATTTACACTGCTGTCCATAGCAAATCTAATGCAAATGTCTGAAACAGAGAGTACTCCAAAGAATACCAAGGAGTTCTGTTGCACTCACTTAGGAAGAGTAATTAGACAGTTCCACTTAGCTCACAGAAAAAATTCTGTTATACCTTGCAATACATAATTTAAATAAGCTCATAAAGCAGCCAGTATACTAAGCAGTTGCTGACATTAAGTAGAATGTGGTTTTCAGTGAGTTATGTTTCCTTTGCCTACTTATACATTCCCAGCATGACTGGAAGATACATAAAATGAAGTTTATTATGGTTCATATTAAGCACAACCCTACAAATGGACCAGCACACAAACACTGAAATATACTTGCAAGCTAAGATAATTTGCCACTAAAGTTATTCGAGTCTAGCTCACACTAGATTGACATCGGATGAGATAAAAGTTATGTAAAATCTTAAGTCTCTAGAGTAAAAGAATAAACCATGCAGTTTAAAACAGAATCTGACAATGTTTTACTGTTAGATTTTGAAAATTTCTGTCAGGTAATATATCATTTTTGCTGCATGCTGTTTTATCTCAGCTTTTTAAAGACAAAACTCATCTAGACTCTTGTGAGATGCTTTAGTAGTCAAACTGTACATTTATCTCAGAAACTAATCCGTAGTCTGTAATTCTGGTTGAGTATCATAATAGTAAGCTGGGAATAAGTGAAAACGCTCAATGGTAACATGGTTGAAAAGATGACACGTTAAAGTAACTGGGTTGAATAGTAATCTTATAATAAAATTTTGAATCATAACTGAATCTATATCCAGCCATGTTGAGTGTTTGGATGCATGCATCTCATTGTACACTCTCATGGAAGTAGGACTCCAAAATCTGTTTGATTTAGAAGTCATAAAATGTAAGACAGAAGGATAACTTATCCCTTAAAAAACAGAGTTCTCCACCAGCTTTCCTCAAGGTCTGACTCTTCTAGCCTACATGAGACACTTCCTAAAGGACCCGTACTCTTTGTAAGTCTGCTTGATTCTTTATTTCTCAGATTCTGCCATCAGCAATGCCATGTATAATGTTTATCACGTGTGCCTGGTCAGACTGATCTTTTTAATTTAATACAACTTTATGTCAAATCCTCTATCCACAAACATGTGCCAATGTCTGTGAACCCATCTGTGTATTTTATTTCCTCAAGTATAATCATATTGTCAGTGAAGTCAAGGAATCATGGAAATGCATGACTTGACAGTTTTGATAACATGCTCCAGCCATGTGCTGTAACACTACATCCACCTTGGCTACATTGCTGACAGTTCAAAATGGATCTGAGACCACAATACAAAGAGCAAGCTAACATCTCAGTATTTCCTTTTTCAGTTTTCTACCAGATAGTTTTCCTGGGTTGATCTCCTCCAACTGAGCAATCAATATACTAGCTGCTGTTCTTGATGAACAGGGAATTCGTATAATTGAATAAGCAAATCCCAGAGAACAGATTACAACACTGTAGGACCAGCTACTAACAGTTGCATACATGCCTAAAGTAAGTATAACAAGTTGTACCAGAAAAGAGCTGTATGAACCAGTGAGACATGATATACAATGCTAGGACCTTGCTAATGAAGTAGTTTTTGCAACTTACACAACCAAGTAGCAATAGATAAAATGAAACTGTAGTCTGAATTCCAAAATGCCCTTAAATTTGGACATGAATATTTTGTAACATTGGGCTATTTGTTTATTTGTTATACATGTTATACACTTTCATTAACACTCTGAATTAGTGATCCAAATAATTCTATTCACCTGTTTTTGAATCCTCTGTACCAGAAAATCACTGCTACTAATATGAAGAGAAATCACCCAAGGCATTATGTACTAGATAATATCTATGCTCACCCAAGCTTCTTGGTCACCTTTCAGGACAGTACAGATCTTTAATTTACACTTTGAACTCTGACTCTATTGCATTTGAAAATCCTTTCCTTCCTAAATTCTGAGTATTGCCATGCAAACTGTCTGACTCGAGAAGAAAACCCAGATTTCAAAGTGATATCTCACAGGTCTGTTCACTCTCTCATTTTTGTGCAGTGCCTTCAGTCACAGAAAGACATGCATTTCCTGGTTCAAATTAGTCTTACTGATGATTTTCTCATCAAAGCATGCATGCCTAAGCAACACTTCAATGTAACATGTTAAAAGTTTCTCCTTTTATCAATAATCTTGACTGAAGATTGTACTGTGGTAAACACAATCTTCACTTCCTCTAAGAGGTGCCACTGCCAACTGCTGTTCTACTTTTGTCTGAACTTCAGCATTTTATCCCGTAGAGATAACTCTCTACACGTCTATATTAACATCATTTTGCAAGACCCAGGCATTCTAAATTATGAATATTTACTGGTACACCTGAAAAGGCAACAGACATGTATTGATTGGAGAAGAGAAACTGTGTAAATAGGGTGGAAAAATAAAGTTATTGTGATTTGTTACTGTTTTTAAGATCTCATCAAACAATTGTGTCAGTAAGGGTCGTTCTGTGAAGAAGAACAAAAGGTAAAATGCCACAGTGTGATTTTTTTTAACACTGTCTTAAAGGATAGTAGAAAGAGATGGATGAGAGTGATTAAGAAATATATGTTAATTATATAACATCTTATCCAGTATATCTAATTTGAAAACAGGAAGTTTCACATTAGCCTGAATGTGTTCTGTTAGTGAAAGCTCAATCCATTTTCTGCCACTGAAAATTAAATTATATGGACTACACGTGCACAATTCAGCAAAGCAACACCCCAAATAGAAAATGACAGAAATCAATAATCTGTACATGATTAAATCTTTTGTTTAAATAATAATCATTTTTCAATCCCGTACAGTGAAAGACTTTTTAGTAGGAGACTGTTGCAGTTTGCCTGGAGGATCATCGGAGCCTCTTTGGTCACGGGAGTAGTTGGCCAGAGTAACAACACAGAGTCCAATATGGATTGATGATCGCTCTCATTTATTGTCTCTTACAGCAGAGTATATATAGGATTATCTTCTAATCACGCGACGGACTATTGCTTATGGTTGGATACAGTCAGTGATCATGTATCCCACCCCTAATACAATTGGCTCAAACTAGCTGTACATGCGATGTCCACGCACTATGACAAAAGTCATGCGCTCAGGCTCCTCTTAGCCCTGCAGTTGCTTGCTGAGTACAAAGCCTCTGTTTGCGTTCTTGATAAACAACTTAGTTTCATGTTCTTGTACTTCAAGGGCACTTAAAGGACAAGCGGTACTGTACAGGCCCCCAAGCCTAAACTTTAGTCATGTCAAGTACTGGATTGTTCACTGCATACAGACTGTGTCCTCTTTCTTCCACAAAACTTTCCGCAGGAGACCTCTCTCATGGCAAAACTGGGTGTCACAGAGGCACCCCAATAGTCAATTTTAGGTGGACAATAAGTTCCAAACCAGACTTAATCCTAGCCAGAGAAGCATAGCAAATAAACCGACTAGAAACAAGGTTTATACAATTATTTACCACTCCAACAACATAAAATACAGATTCAGATATCAGTTGAGGAGATTATTGCAGTACAACAACATAGGAATAATGGGGATCCACAGCATGCACTCATGCACTCACAAAAAACAAAACTAGAGGTCTCTTTCACTCAAAGGCCCAGAAGAAATAATCACTCACCTGGGTTAGCCAAGGGCTCACACTTGCCTGGGTTAGGCAAGGACTCGCTCAAGGATATATCCATCAGATGAAAACAACCACTCACCAAATGAGGAGGTGAGGAGCACTCAATCCTGGGAAGTTTCCTTAGGCTCCAGTTCGCAGTCCCACTGCTCTGAGAAGACCACTTAAAGGAGGTCTTTGTTGGGGACCCCATTTTATAGCCCAGTCAGATCTGGCTGCGGTCATTACGACATGGTCCAGAAGCTTCTCAGCTTCTCTGGGCACCTCCTTTGTTGAGGACCCTGTCAATTGACTGAGGGCCCACCCCTCCTGCCCCCCCAGCCAGGTGGAGGTGAAGTCACCCTGCTCCCAGGTGGACAGGATGTGACTGTCAATACCATCCTAGGTGTGTATGTGGGGGCAGGCACAGTGGGGCACAAAAGGTGCTAAAGAGCCATCAGCTGTCCTATTGAAGGCTCCAGATCTCGACAGGGGGATGTGCAACTGCCACACAGGTTAATAGCTTCTAAAAGTGACATTGATGTAGCTTTTCAAATATTGTTTGAGGGACAAAAGCTTGAGAAGATAAATATGTGCCCATTAGTTAGCCTAATAAACACTTGTAGAAAGTTAACAGCATTCCTAAAGCAGCTCATGGAATCTCTACAATTTCTTGTCCAGTGTGGTAGACTGATGTCACATTTATTGGCACTTTCAGTGAAATGGATAGATCTGATCCTCAATGGCAACAAGAAAGTTTGCTCACATGAGTGGCCAGCAAGTCCAGGGAAGGGATTCTGCCCCTCTACTCTGCTCTGCTGAGACCCCACCTGGAGTACTGCATCCAGCTCTGGAGCCCTCAGTGCAGGAAAGACATGGACCTGTTGGAGAGGGTCCAGAGGAGAGCCACAAAAAATATCAGAGGGCTGGAACACCTCTCCTGTGAGGACAGGCTGAGAGAGTTGGGGTTGTTCAGCCTGGAGAAAAAAAGGCTCTGGGGAGTCCTTATTGTGGCCTTTTAGTACTTAAAAGGGGCCTATAAGAAAGATGAGGACAGGCTTTTAGAAGAGCTTGTTGTGATAGGGCAAAAGGATAATGGTTTTAAATTTAAAGAGGGTAGATTTAGGCTGGACATAAGGAAGAAAGTTTTCACAATGAGAGTGGTGAAACACTGGAACAGTTTGCCCGGAGGTGGTAGATGCCCCATCCCTGGAAACATTCAAGATCATGTTGGACAGGACTCTAAGCAACCTGATCTAGTGAAAGATGTTCTTGCCCGTGGCAGGAAGGTTGGACTAGATGACATTTAAAGTTCCATTTCATCACAAACTATTTTACGATTCTATGAGTTGTATCTTCCACAGCTGTGTTCAGCTGCTGGTTTGGCTTTAGCAATTTCAAATGTAGGGCTGGTGCACACTATAAAAGACATTCTTAATGAGTAATCCAGATTTTCTAATTGACCAGGCTAGCAGTTTTTCTTTCAATACCTGCAACCTGCCCTTATAAGAAGTACTATATCCTTAGACTTGCTTAGAAGTACTTTCTTAATTTACAGTTGTTGTGGTTTAACCCCAGCTGGCAACTAGGACCACGCAGCTGCTCGTTCATGCTCTACCACCCAAGTGGTATGGCGAGGAGAACTGGAAAGGGAAATAAAACCTTGCAGTCTGAGATAAGAACAGATTGGACATCAACAGAAGATAAAATAATGATAATAGAAAATACAAAACAAGTGATCCGCAGTGCAATTGCTCACTACCCATGACCCAGTAGCCTGTTAGTCCCCACGCGGTGGTATTTGTGCCCTGGCAAATTCTAGTTTATATAGTGAGCATGACATCATTGTAATGAACACCCCTTTGGCCATTTTGGGGCAGCTGTTGTGGCTTTGCTCCTCCCAGCTTCTTGTGCACCTGATATAGCACGGGAAGCTTAAAAGTCCTTCACTACCTGGCAACAACCAAAACATCAGTGTATTATCAACATTTTTTCTCATACTAAATCCAAAACACACCATTATACCAGCAACTAAAAATAAAATTAACTTTATCCCAGCCAAAACCAGGAAAAATAATTTTACCTGGTGCTAATCAAGCAACGTGAGCAGGGTTAGGATGCATCATCTCTGCAGGGTCAATGAAGCCAAATAAAGTGTTAGTTCCCGTTCAGCTTATGGCTTGTATTACAAGATGTTTCAGAGGAGTGCAGATTTTAATGCATGCCTTATGGTGGGCCTTGCATGAGTTGATGCCAAGTCTGAGGAAGGACTTTTCCCTCTGGTAAGCACAGGCATACATCCCTGCCGCAAGGAGAAAGCAGCTGAAGGATAATTTCCAGCTCCAGGCAGAGCTGGAATAGAACTGAACAAAGGAAATCCCTGCACTCTGACTGAAATAATCATGCTTTACAAAAATGCCATATGGATATTTTGTCTTCCTCACATTAACACTGATTGGTTGACAAACATTTTAACTAACAGAATGAGGAAGATTTGCATAATTACACTGTATTTTTTAAGAACTATATAAGGAATATGTACATTTTGGGTTGGCTTGTAGTATAACTTTGCTTTTATTGGTTCATCTTTTTATATCTCCCAGGCTGTTGCCCAGCAACAAAAATGTAACAGAAGTTATTCACGTCTATCTAGTGGAAAATTCTGTCCAAAAGAACACAGAATAACTTATCTGAAAAAATCTTTCCCATTCTAAATGAACCTGATAGCTATCTATCTATCTATCTGTCTGTCTATCTATCTACCTGTCTGTCTATCTGTCTGTCTCTCTCTCTATCTATCTATCTATTGTCAGCTGTTACTGTTCTTTTTGTTTCTTTTCTCATATCATCTGTACTCACCATTTTTCTCTTCAATGATCAGATATACTTATAGCAGAGGAAGACTTCTATGCCTAGGAGAAAAATAATGTTCTTAATGCTATTTGCTGTGTAGAGTGGAAGACAAAAGTGAAAGAGGTTTGGATCTGAAAAGGTGATTGTAAGTTCTATGGTTATGGCTATTTTGAAAGTAAGCTTTTCTTTTCCATGTCCCGATCCACACATTTTTCAGATATGAAAATCAGGGATTTAGTTAAATCAGATACAAATCCTAATCTGAAAATGTCAACAACAGTGAGTCATAATGTTTTGTCTGCTGTTTCACCTCTTAAAAGTATGAAAAACACTGGATTTATCCATAATAGCTCCCCTAAAAAAAACCCAATATATGCATTAATGAAACCCACAACAAAGCTTGCAGTTACTTCCAAGGCAGAAAACATAACAGGAATATCCTAAAATCTTATAACAACAAATATGTTATTTTGCTTTTACAACTAACCTGTGTCATAACAAAGGCTCTATGAGGTCAAAAATACTGCAATGAAACTCTTGTCATTGTAAATTTTATGCATTCCTTCAAACAATAGAATGATACAATCACTAGAATCTTTTTTGCTACAGATCCTCCTGTTCTCTGTTCATGGTATACAAATAAGAAAATTTCTTTTTATAGATGTATAAAGTCAGAATAACTTAGATCGCAAAGGATTGCCAGAGATCATCTAGTCCAAACCCATGCTCAGAGCTGGTTGGTGGGTTTTTTAAAATCTAAAACAGGTGGGTGAAAGTAGCATGTAGCTGACCCAGAATTCACAAGTTGCATGACCCACAACTGGGAACCATAAGACAGTATGAGAAGTTGCCTTCTAAGCAGCTGACCTCATGGTCCGTAGAAGATGTGGAGCAGGCTTGCATTTGGTTTCCTACTTCACTAATAAGAAGGGAGTGGCAACGATCAGGAGAGCTTCAAAACAGACGGGTAGAGGAACTAGAGGGTGTGCAAAGGAGCCCAGAGCAGTTTCTTAAAACTGTACATGACTACTGTTATAATTTTGGCACCAGGAAGGTGGTGACGTTCCACGGGATCTGTCCTGCACCATTTGCGTTGACTGCCTCTGGCATGCTAGAGGCCTCACCCTATGTAAAAAACAGGAGCAGAATGCAATCACCTAAGCCTGCCCCGCCTTGCGCAGAAGATAAGAGAAAATGACCTCCAGAGATTCCTTCCAAACTAAACTCCTCTATGACTCCAAAAAGGCAATGGTTTCCTCAAGAAAATAAAAAGTATTTTACTTTTTTACGTTCTTTCGTAGACTTACATAATAGAGGCTTTCTTCAGCAGTTGAAAATGTTAGCACATACTTGGGATTGATTTAAGATATAAGAAAAATACTGCATTCTATTAACTGTGATATTGAGGGTAGAGTCAAATAATGATATTAACTTCCAGGGTCATGGCTTCAAATACTGTTTTACTCAAAAAATATAAGTTAAAAAGATATTTTCACTTGAAGTTTTGTAAACAGTTGACTTAGTGGAACAACTGAAACATACAAATAAGCTGATATTTAAATATATGTATATTGAAAAAGATTTTGTATTTAACATAAATATCTCAATGTACACATACATTTACCTGACTAAATTGTGTACTAAAAATACAGTGGAGAATGGGTTCTCGTAATTACATGTGTCGTATGAATGGCCACTTAGCAAGCTTTTCATCTCAGTCTAAAGGCCACAAAGGGCAGGTCCTCATACCACTCTGCCGTAAAACATCTAACATATGGAAAAGATGTTCATTTTATCAAAAATAGCAATAAGTCTAAAACCACTTAACATAAATTAAGAGGGTGTCCTCCTGGGTTTCCTGCAGCATACAGAAAGGTGGTCGTTGACCTAGGACATTTCCTCAAAAAAGGGCAGTCTGCTAACCACATTTAGTGTATAAGATTTTGGTTCAGCTGGCAAAAAAAATGAGACTGACACGGAAGCCTGACAGAAGAAGACTGATTAATGTGAAACTCTGAGGCATCTATAGACAGGAATCTTACACCACACCTGGTATGCAATGCAGTATAAAATAGCATGAATTTTCACTCATCTCTGGTCTGTCAAAATCCTGTTTATACTGAGGTTGGATGGAATGAATAAATGGGTATGTGTCCCTCTCTAAAATAAGTTACACTGACACCTCTGAATCAGTAAAGAGTGCTCTACTTTTCGAAAGTGCATATGCCATTCTCCCAAGGAAATTCTTGAGAGCACCACATAAAATTGCTGTTCTAGGGGGTGACTCAATGAGAATCACTGATCAAGATCTATTGAAAATAAGGATAGGTCCTGCCTGACCTAATGACATGACATCAAATCTGTCAATATGGTTTGGAAAAAAACCTGATAGCTGGGCTTCATGGTATCAAGGATATGACTGATCATTGTACTGGTGGCCCTGATAAACTTTTGGGTCTAGAGCTGCTTTTGATGCCTGTAAAGCATGAAGACTACATATTCTGCTGTTGTTGACAAGTTCAACATGCAAAGTGAGTGATTCAAGAGTTAGTCTTGAATTGATTTTCCGAAAGTAAATTTGAATTTAAACTGTAATCATATTTTGTTGGACCAGCAGTGTTGTTAAGGGTTTTTCTGAAAGAAAGCAGAAGTGGTAAGTATAAGACTTTGCTTATGTGATTCTAGTACACATTTAAGGTTTTTAATTTTAAGGATTTTTAATTTTAACCAGAACTGGTATTCAAATCGTAAGGCATGCTTCTATGTTACTTTTTAAAACAAAGATTTGCTTCTCTTTTTGCACTTGTGAAATGGGAATGGCATCAAGAAACAACTATTGCAAAACAGTTTGGTTTCTAGAAGTGGAAGAGACTGAGGAAGGACTTAAACAGTGATACAAACTCTTCTTTTTAGTCATGTTGGAAACAAATGCTCCATGTTTCATGGAAATTTTTCCACATTTTCCACATTATTTCTGTTAAGGATGGACAGAGTGTTTGGCTGTTGCACTTTACGTGTCCAAGGTGCTATACCAGTCATTGTTAATGAGTAATCCGCTAGACTGCTTTGCCAGAGTAATTTTGTGGTGTTTCGTTTGTATTGTTTTTTCAAGCTGGAAAAGTATTTGCTGTTAAAAGGAAAACCTTAGACAAATAAACTGTGCATTTGCAATTTCTCTAATTGTATCCTTTAGAATACCAGTTTCCAGTTTTCCATTGAAATGTAAATGGACCACGTAAAATTGCAGCATACATAGTATATCAATCAGTATTAATTTGATTCTATTGCTCTGTTATGCATTATGTTGCAAATTAATTTATAAAGAATTTAATGTTACATTATTAAATTATTACATTAATTACATGTAATTACATTAGAATAATTTACAATATTTTACATTAATTTAATATTAATTTAATATTACATTATTACAATATTACATTTAATATTACATTATGGTCACCAGTTCACCTTTGTTTACTATTTTCCAAAATAACAAGTTATAGATTTGTTGTAACACCTTAAAAAGGATAGATGGTAGTGCTCTTGCAAGGTTGTGCTTATTCAAGTGGCATAATTGTGCTATTCTTAAATTACTCTTTGATAGAAATGCAAGACAGGCACCAACATGTCATCTTTCTTGAAAGATCCTTTCTTGAACTGAGGCAAAAGCAACAGGAGGTAATGGAAGCAAAGAGAGAGGTAGAAACAACAAAAAATACTGACTTTTAAATCTTTAAAGTAAAAATATTTATAAAGTCTGCATTATCTTTAAAAGGTTTACAAACAACTTTATTTTCAAAGCTTTAGTTTAATATAATTAACATTTTTTTCCAGTAGAATTAACTGACAAATATCTCCCTGCCTTGACACACGGACACGAATGTTTACATGTACAGTTACAACCTGTCATCAGCAGTTCTTTCCATCCCACAGACGTCTCGTTATACCACATAATATTCACCAGACTAGGTAAAAAAAAAAAAAAAGTTATTTTTAGCAGACAGTCTTTATTATTGTTTCCACTTCTCTCCTAGCTATACCACCTCCTCTAATCTTAATCACACTTCCCCATGATAACGTAGGCAACGCAATGAAAATTCTGAGGTGCCAGCACAGGGTACCCCACTTCCTGGCACATCCTGTTGTAGTTGTGCCCTCTAACCAAGGGAACCCGCTCTTGGGTTCTGAGATATCACGGTGCTGCCTTGCAGAGCTCATACCAGCTCGTACTATGGATTTAGACTTTGCCTGAGCTATGATGCTGTTGGCTCTGGAGTGTCATCATTCCATTTTGTATACTGTTATTGACTTAGGATGTTGTAACTTTAACTGTGGGGAAAAAATACTAAATTTCAACAATGGAGTATCTCCTCTGGGCCTTTTTTTTTTTTTTTTCCAAAATGAGAGAAATAATGTATATCTGCATTGCTGCAGCTCAAATGATACATCTTTCTGATTGTTTCAATACGAGGCCTTGTAGTCTTAAGTGAACTTCTCACCGTAATACACCAGCAAAGGCATAAAACAATACTAGAGACTACGTGAAGGTCTATGTGGTTCAGTGTAGATGTAAAATTTGTGTAATTCAGGATTGTATCAGAGATAATAACCTGCTGATAATATTCTGGCTTACTCAATGATGCCAAGAACTAACCTCAAACATTTCTTTCCCAAGCTTTAAAATTTGAGGTCTGTTTATCTTCAATTACATCCTCTGTCTTTACTGAACTAGTGCTGTGGTCACATGGCTAAACATCTTCTCAGCAGAAAAATCAAATTGTGTGCATTGGCATTCTCATTCAGTTGTCTGGTACAAAGTTGCAGCTCTTATCCTGGTGTACAATAGAAGTGTAATTGTTTGAAACATTTCAGTGTTATTTACAAACAGAAAAAAAAAATTCCTATGATGTAACAATTTTCAATAAATTCTACCAATACTTATAACATGCTACCGAAAAGTTGTGTATTTGCCTATAGACATGTTTGGAAAATCCTAAACCTTCATATTATCCTGAGTGTTTTCTGTAGTGTAAATGAAGGCCTAATTTTCCAGTCACAGTGTCAGTACAACAAAGCAAGTGTCTGCCATTCATAACTGCTGAACAGAGTGAACAGGTAACAGACTGCTTTTCCTGCTCTAGATTCCCATCCACATTGTGACTTTCAGTGGCACCTGAGAGTGTTCAATGAATTTCACCAACCTAGGTTATAACTTCTTGGACTGAGCAAGACCCTTAGGAATTTCCACTTCATCTTTGTCTACATTGGACTATCTAATGCAACCAAGGGACCACTTGACTAGGACATCCAACTTTCTCTCCATAGTATTAATAAATTATTCTATCATAAATTAAACTTGTAAAATGCACATGATTATAAGAAGTAGAACTCCTCTGGAAAGGAGCTGTTAAGTGACTCAAAGGAGAAACTTAGATACACATTTTTTTCCCTTAAGTGTGCTCACTGAACCTTCCTATGCACATTGAGCTACATATCATTGTCGCTGTCATTCCTAGGAGAAGGTTATAAAGAAATCCTCTTAGGAAGGCTTCTGATACAAAAAAAATTGAACAGTTTATAAAATGATATTGAAACCTAGTAATAAATATGCAAATTAAAGTTGCCAGGTGGCAGGAACAATTTCAATGTTCCTTTTCACCTTTAGATAGAGTCTGAAAGTCTTCTGTCGGTCTCTCAGTCTCAAAGTGATTTTGAGGAATATTTTGTGAGCAAGCTTAAAATTTAAAATTTATATTTTCAAGGTAATTATGATACATTAAATTAAATGCTTCAAGAAAAAAAAAATATAAAGCAGGTTTGAACACTGATAATAAAGAGAATGCCAAAAGCAAAGGGAGCAAAAAGTTTATGCAAGGTTGGAATCAAAATGTATAAGTGAAAGAACATTTACATCTGCACAAAATCTTATGAATGTCCATAATAAGCCAGAAGGGTTGTCCATTTCAGCATGTGTCCTTCCCTGACTGTTCCCAGGAGTAGGACAGAGAATTCAGAATGAACCTTCAGCTGTACAAGTTCTTTGCATAAACTGAGATTACAGTTTTTGATAAGTGACAATAGAAAGTGAAACACTTTACTGGAAAGCTATTTTTTTAAATTAATGTTATTAGTGGTTAAAATAGTTTTAGTTCATGTGCAGGTGAGATCATGTGATAGTGCCAGTTTACATGAAGTACTGAGAAAACAAATGCAATGTTTATAGAATACTGTGACTCTATTTGGTTTGTCTGAAGTTAAAAATGAGTGAAACAAGTTAAGACAACAAGTATTTTACTGTTATTTTCATTATTATTTTTATTGCTTTGCTTTGCTTCCAAAACCATAGTTTGCAATCAGCTCTATATAAAGCAAAATTTGATGAGGCCTGTTTGATTTGTTCACTGCTAGCCAATGCGGCAACAAAAGCAGAGGACAAGCAATATTAGCATAATCTAAGCACTTCTTTTCCCTTTTGGTGGGCACAGGAAAGCAAAACAAAAATATATACATATCCTAAGTAAAGAAATGATTGAACTAATCCTGTGTTATGTTTAATCATCTAAGACTTTAAGAAGGTTGGAATAGATGGTTTCAATAATTCTTTTTTTTAAAGTAGAAATTTTGCTAATTTAATATGCTAGATATTTACTTCAAACAGGTTTTATCTCATAAATATTTTGAGTGTGTTGTACTAGTTTCTTCTCCCAGCCTTTTTAACTGTCTTCTTAAATGAAAGGAATGTCTTCTGATGTGCTTGCATGATAAGGATCTGTGGTAAGGAAAAAAGTATCTAATACTTTTAATAAGGGATTATCTTTCTGGAATTGCCTGCTTTCAGGGCTCAGGATTCATTTCCTGTCAAATATATCATAGAGGCATTAATATCAATGCCTATATATTCCTGTTTCTTATTCCTGTGCATAGGAATTTTCCACATTAGAGAGCAACAGAGAAATGTTTACATGTCCTAATTAATGAAATTCATGGTTGTAAGACTATGGTCATTTTGAATCGTGATTTGGATAAAGGCTTCTTTTTTTCTTTTTTTTTTTTTTTCTTTGTAGCCCATGCTTTAATTAGGTATTTGACAGCTTTTCATTTTAGGTTGCAGAAATAAACGTTGTTATACTATTTCTCGTTAACCATAGGGACATCATTTATGCCTTTTGAATAAATCTGAATGATCTAATTTCATGTTAACAATTGTTATTTTCCCCCATAAAATGAGACTAGAAACATTTTTATATATCTTTTTACATATATGTAGTGTATACCCACACTCACATTCATGTATGTACTTATTGTACATACATGTGAGTGTACATATGCATATTGTAGACATATACATTTAAGTGTAAATTATGGTGTTTTTTTTCCTTTGCCTGGATAAAATTTTTCTTCTACTTAATCAACAATCTCTTCTACTCGTTGCCATGTTTCTGACACTCATTGTGTTTTAGCAAGAGACAGAGTTGGCTATATTAAATGAATGCAGGTATTTAGTTAGGCATCCAGATACTTTCAGGTTGACAGCTCCCTTCTAGTTCTGCAAACTGAACAGTGTATTTCAACGAATGGGTATTTCTGTGAATACCTCTTAATCCCAAGAGAATCCACAAGGGGACATCAGTTGGGGGCCTTAAGAAAACACTTTTTTTTTCTTTTTCGTGGAAGACTTATTTTACTCGAGTATTATTGGACTTGTAGAAAACACTGAAAGAAACTCAAAGAAAACAGGTGAGATAACTTTTTCAAAGAATAATACATTTTATTCCTGCCACGCTGCGTACACATAGGCAGGCACGTCGCAAGAAGAACCAGAGGCCACGAATGCAATTGCAAAGAGCAAGTTTTATTTTGGTTACCTCTCTGCTGGCGGATCTCCAAAGTAACACGTAAGCTCCCATGCAAATGTAACAAGCTGGTAAATTCAGCCCTGCTTGAAGATCACTGGGCCTGCTGAGCCGGCCTGCTGAGCTCGCCTGCATTTCAAGGCTTCAGGCAGGGACAGCCTCCCGCTCTTTCTCACAACAAAGCAGGAATCTCAGACATAGTGATAAGGTGCCTGGAGTTTCTCACAGGCCTATGTAATCTAACACAGAGGTTCTACTCATCAAGCACACAAAGTCAGTAAAACAATTAGTGTGAGTTATGTGCTTTTTCTACAGACAGGTGCAAGTCACTTTGAGCGTATTTACATTTAACTAAACTCCTCGCCAATCTTGCGCGGCATTCCCATACACATGCATATGTGATATCATTTGATTATAGAAGTTTGTCATGCAGCAGCCTAGATGTGTCTTGTATAATAACGCAAGTCAACAAAAATGAGTATTACCATCTACTGATGTAGCGACTGCTGTATAAAGTGTTGAAAGTAATGAGCTTAAGATACAGGTTATGTACATGTATTCTGAAGAGAGACTTTGCAAAATAATGTTATCTAAATTAGGTATGAAAACACTGATGAAGGACAAACTGGTATATGGAATAGGAAGACAACAAATAAAAAATTAAGAAAACAAATAATTGTCTATAATAATTAATGGAAAGTCAGGCTCACAAAAAGGAATTTCACTAATGAATGAATGCTGGTAGGCAATAATCAGTACTCTTCTCAGTTCTGCATTAAGCCTTTTCTGAAAACAGGTAATAAGCTAGAACCTTGCTCTCATATAAAAGAAAAGGGTAGAGCAGTGCTGATGTCTGACAGGAATCCTGCCTGTCAAAGACTGCACCAGTAGCAATGCTGTCTGTTTTAACAAAATGTGATAAATAGAGCAGAGTCTCAAGTGAGGGCTTAGAATTTAGTATACTGATGAATGACTCTTAGCCCATCACTGTTCTTAAGAATGATTTATCTTGCAAACATAATTTTGATGGGTAAATTGTGGACCTTTTAAGGGTAACTTATGAGCCTTTTGATTTTAACAGAATACCATTCTATTATACTTAAGGTTGAAAATCTGTCTCTCTTTAAATGTTGACCCATAAGTGCTCTACAAACCATACAGATACTGGATAGTGAAACAGAATACCATTATTGCTCCAAAATGGGAAACATTTCCTGAGGCATAATCCATTCCACTGACCCCAAAAGCTCCATTTGAAGATAAAACCACACTTTAAAATTGCATCAAAAACAGAATCACTGGATGTTTTCCCTTATAGACATAACATACCGATTATCCCTTGTGTAGAGATAGAAATGGATAACAATACTTGAAAGTGTTTGGATCTCATGTGTGAAATGGATAACACTGGATAAAGTTGGTGCAAAAACCAAAATCACTAGTTGATTTCTCCTAAATTTATGGCGTCTATAGACTTCAGAGATGAGTTTACTTTTGTGGGTTGGGTGAAAAATTAGTTCTATTTTGCCACAGGCATCATAGATGCAGATTCTTCTGTTTGTTGCAGCCACCAGCTCTGGCAACTTTGCCACCAATACATGGACCATAACAACAGTTTTGCATGTTGTGGAACTAGCATTGGATAGCTAATGATTTGCCTACACCCATGTTTTTTAAGCATTCATTGGCCTGCCTCCTGGAAACCCAACTCATTTTTACGACCTCTTGAAGTAATTTTAGACACGCTACTTTGACGTATGTGTCAGACATCAGTCCAATATAACTGATCTTGTAGGAGTGTTTTCTTGAATGCTAAACATTTGACTATGACTATGTTGGTTCTTACTCTGAAAGACTGTACCACATGGGCACAGAAATTTTGTGTGTGTAAGAGCCCAAAATGCTTCCTGGAATAGCTCTAAATTGTCTACATTTTTCAACCACACAAGAGAATGGGGATTACAACTGCATAGCGCACATCAACTTTTGTTTGGATTCAGACGCCTATTTCCTTCTTGAAAGGCTGTTTTAATCTCCTCAAAAGCTGTTCAAGCTTCTCCTCTGCTCCGTGGGACTTCATCATTAATCATGACAGCCTGAGATGGCCACAAGGGCAGAATAGCCGGTGCTGCACTGTCAACAAAAACAATTGGCTTGACTAGCTTTCCATTAGGATGTGGCTGGACCCAGACCTCTGTTTTTCAAACTGATGTTTGGGCCAAACCTCTTAGAAGCAGGATCAAAACAGTTACGTACTGTGAATCCTCTAGTGTGTCTACAGTCTGCACACAGTCATTAGCAAAGAGTAGGTCATGGGCCAGCAGCTCTACAATCTTTGACTTAGTTCAGTCTCTGTAGGAAGAAAATTCCATCATTTTAGAAATGCAAATACAGATTTCTTTATTATTGACTCAAAATCAAGAGCTACTGTAGCAAAGATGCTTAAAATAACCCAGTAAGAACCTGGTTTAAAAACAAAACAAAAATAAAAAAAGCCATCCCAACCTGCCCTCCCAAAACCAAACCAAACCAAACCAAACCAAACCAAACCAAACCTTTTTTTCTGTCTGTTTTCAACCACAAAAGCTCTACTTCAGCTCACAACCCTTCTCAACATGTTATCAACAAACACCTTGAACATATTTCTTCAGAAGCCTCTAGAGACCTTCATGGTGACCAAGACTCTAACCAGGACCTAAATTTACCCCCTGACTTTTTCTTTAAGCAAACTGTCTGCAAAAATGTTATCACATGCTTTGTTCAGACTGAAGACTAGTTTGTAACTTTACTTATAACAATCTTTTTTCATATAGTATGAAAATGATATGAAATATATATTCTTATCTTTATTTAAAACTATGGCAGTGAAAATCAAAGACTTTTGTGCATTTTACCAGCCTAGCTACTGGCACTAGCCAAAACAGCAACCCATGCTAATGATCTGGATGCCAGTTGCTTTCTACCATGGTTGACCTACTAGCGACACAAGCATGATGTCACACACCAGAAGCCCTGTGGAATCTTAAGAAGCCTTCTAATCTAGCAAACTGAATTATGCAAGGGAACATGCATAAAGAATGAATCAAACCCACAGACACAGTGGGTTATGCTTAGACAAACATGTGGGAGTAGGAAGGTCTCTTGCAGCAATGTCTCCAGCAGCAGGGTTTGGGATTTTTTTTTTACTTATTTGTGGAAATTGCAATATGAATTAACTGTTAAGGTGCTACCAGTTTATTCTTAAAGGCAAAATATTTTACATATGGAAATTCTTCTAGGAAGAGCAGATGAAAGGGCAGAAGATGTAAGGACAATAAGGTTTAGGAGTTCAAACTGCAGTGGACCTCTCTCTTTCTTATTTTTCTTGCTACAAGATGTATTTCAAAGGGCTTAATTTTTTTTGGGGGGGGGCCAGCTAAAGCTTCTCTGTCTCATAAACAATTAATTCAGAAAATGCAAGCTGCTGGTTTTATTGACTTATTCATTTTGAGAATTCATTTTGAGTTCTAATAATTTACATAGCTCGTCATTAATAGTTCATATATTTCATCATCATTACTTACACTTCTTAAAGACTATCCCCTCATTTTTTATGAAAAATGACATTTTAACAAATTAGCATTTAACATCAAAGGCTTATTCTTATGCAGTGAATAAAAAGCTCTGACAAGAAGTGATTTCTAGGAAAATGCAGAATCCTTCCAGTATAGCTGACCTAGCTATTGCCATTTAAGCTAGCCCAATAGATTTTTTTTCATTTCAGAGGTAATTTAATTGTCTCACTACCTGCCTCTTTCCCATGCATTCAGTTGTGTTGTACTTTCTCTTAAAGTGCAGAAAAGGTTACTGAAACTAAATTTTAATAGAGATGCAGATAGGGTTAATTTAAACTGGAGACAAAACAACAGAAAAAGCTTGGTTTTCGGTAACATTTGCTGCAGAATCATTTGATATAAGTTAATGGACTTGTTAAATGAGACAAAAATTAATTGTATCCGAACCTTGAACACTTGTTCTGTCATGTCCATGCTGGAAAAAGAATTACAATAAAAACTGAGGGGAAGGGAGCTGACAGCATTTACTATCTTTTGCTTTACATTTATTCAGAAAGTCAAGAGGTTTTTTAAAACTTCAGATTAAGAGAAACCCAAATCCTAATTTTTTCAGACAAAATAATTACATTGGCCTTCAGGAAGTTTCAAAGAGAAAGGGTCAAAACAGGACTTTCCCACAACCCTCCCTTCCTGAAACAGACTCTGGCTAAAATAAGCCAATTTAATGAAGAATTTCAACAGACAAAACTTCATGGTTTGACAGTATATGGTTCCACTGGAGTTTACTGAATCAGCTATTGTCAGCCTCCAGGGAAGGAAAACAGCTAGAATAAATTAGAATAACTTTTTTTTTTTTAGAGTTGGCTGCACTGCATATGAGGGTAGAGAATTAAGGAGCAGTAACTGTTTTGGTTTGTTCTTTCTGTTTTATTTTTGTTTTTGTTTTTGTTTTGTTGGTTAATTGGTTGGGTTTTTTTTCAGAACTGACTTTGAAGACGAGAATTTCACCCAGACAGGATGAAAAACTTAGTTCATATTTTTCTTACTGAGTCATTAGCTGCCATGTTCTGAAGCAGAAATATGGCCTCCAGGATACCCAAGCAAATATGGACATAAACTTTTTTCAGTCTTCCTGATCTTTCTCCATTTTTGGTAGTCTTGCCAACAGCTGGACAGCAGCACCCACAGAAACACTCTGGGTGAGGTCAGTGTGCATTACAAAGACAAGGCTCATTCCTTACAGATGCAAAAGGTATCCCTGACATCTCTGGTTTTGACTTTACACCACCTTTCTTGCAACTAAAGGTATGAAGTTTTTCAGCCTCGGAGCATTGCTGTTGTAAGGTAATTAATTAAACAATTGATTAACTACTGACTATCAAGCAGTAATTACGCAGAACTAATTAAGCTATTCATCCTACATACTAAGCAAAAGCTTGTTACCAGTTGCTAGATTTAGATACTCATATGTGGGGCCAGATACCTAGAGCAAATGTTTTCTGTTTTTTATCAGGACAGTAGCTGTCCTGGACAATATTATTGGAGAGCAGTTACATTTTCTTAAACAACCCTATTTTTCCTATCTATATTTGAATAGTGTCGCTTCTTCCTCTGCTTTCCACAGATGTTCAGCATCACAGATAACTCTGAATAATTACCTTTCTCTTCCTCATTGTTGTTTCCTTGTTTATCCACTCCTAATAAAAAGAATGTTACAGAAACTAGCATGGCTAATACTACACAAAGTAATTATTTTGTCAGTCATTACTGTCAACGTCCACTTTTTATCTTAAACTAGGAAAATACCCTAGTCATTCAATTGGAATAATCGTCAAGACATAGGCTCAGCACCAGTAGGCAGAAGCTTTTTACACCAATCTGAAGAGATCTTTAAGCGAATCCCCTTCAAACAAACATGCACACATACACTGACTGCATTTGCTAAAGCAAAGAACCTTTGCTAGGCTTTGATTAAAGGCTTCAAGATGAAATGGACTTTTTCTTACAAAACATTTTAATAATAAGGAACATACCAAATAACTTTTACTCACACCAGTGAGGTGAACTAAGTTACTGAGTAAAGATTCTGTTTAAAAAAAATGACCAGGTCAAGGAGCTGCCATTTGTCAAGATAAGATTTATTTATCTCCAGGTTTAGAAAATGAGATGTTAAAATTATTTACCTTGTTTAATTTTATTCAGTATTATAGTTAGGTTTGTATCATATCCTGAGTTTTATTCTTGCAACAAAACCATTATTTTTTGTTTAAATAAATTAAAGCTTTTATTTAATAATTTGAGTCTTAAAACCAGAGCTTTAAGAAAATGTTTAAATAGAACAGGTTTGCAAAATACGGTGACAAAATCTTTATTTTTATGTTTTGAGTTGTTTGTTTTTAATTCCAACGTGTGGCACAGTATAACAGGCTGCTCTTTACACCTAACACATATTTTATGTAAATAATGAGCAGCTGTTTCCTACTGAAACTGTCACTCAACATATAAGTCATATGTTGGCAAGTATTTCAGAAGAAATTATTACAGCTTAATTCTGTTTATATGCTTCCTGCAAATAAACACTTACACCATGGGTGAATTTAAAAAAAAAAAAAAAAAAGGCTAATTTGGATCTCCAGATCACATTTGAGCCATTAACTTTTCATCTGACAAATTGTGTGCACAAACTCCTGATCAGTAGCTTTTAAAGTGAAACTAATTTTAAACATTTGTATTTCGTAAGTCCAGCTGTTTTGATTAAACCCACTCATAACATCTATTTATTTTATTTAATGAACCAAAATCTTATAATTAGATTTCATCTATGAATAATGTTGTATATGAATGATAGTTTATTCCTACAAATATTTGGCAATACACATATAAAATAAATTTTGTATTAGCATTCATGCCAGTGAACTAATTTGCTCATTATTTGCAGCAAGCAGAAAGAAAGGTGTAAACACAGTCAAAGCAAATGCAATTAAATTGAAAAACTGGATGAAAATGTGATATTGGTACAAGTGCACTTAGGAAAAAGTCTTTAAAGGTTACTAATAACAAAAAATATTTTATTGACTGTCTTATATTCCCTCTGTAAAATCAAAAGCACACCTATTTTTGATGGCTTCATGACTGTTTAATAATTGATTTGAAGTGCAATTGTAGAGATGCATAAATTAAAAAATCTTCACTGTCAATGTTATAAATATTGAAAGTACTGGGGAATGCTTAATTCAAAAATACCTGTCATGTTGCCCAAGTTTTGTCCTCCAAAACAGAATGAGTCACATGGAGAAGCTGTCATAGGCAGATCTGAAAAACTGAAATAATTGTTGGACAGTAAATTGGAAAAAAACACACAAAGGGAAAAAAAAAATAAATCTATAATCATTTTATTCATAGATTACTATTGTTACATTTTTTTTTTTTATTTACTAAAGACTGTAATATGCAGCTTTATCAGAACATTTCTATAAATTCAAGTGTAATTAATTTGACCAGCTTTATAACAAAGATGGTTTACTAATAGTTTATCAAAAGGGATGAGACCCCAGCATCTTGGCCACTGGCAGAATAGCACACCATGAGACCTGCTGGTCACCACAGGACTGGTCTGGCAGCTCAGCAAGGAGTCATCAGAAAAGCATCCATGGAGACACCCTCCTAAATGGATCAGGAACGACAGGCAGAGAAAACAGTTGAAGACTAGATGGGAGCCCATGTTCGGGAACAGGGGGATGCCTTCTGCTTTCTTGACTAAAAACTATGAATTTTTTAATTACCTTGATATGACTCTTGGAAAAAAGGCCTGAGAGACACACCAGCATATTCAGTTGTTAGATAGAAGTACTGCTTCCTTGGAGGATGGAGCTGTGCTCCCAAGAGGCTAGATTTGAAGCGGGGTTTTATCTAAAAAAACAAGTATGAGATAATCTATGTCCCAAAGCCATCAGCTTTACTGGAAAGCAACACGTAAAGACAGCAGGTTATGTCTGGGTACCACAGCACAATTCCAGCTCACAAAGACCACCTAAAAGTAATTCAGACCATGTGTCACACCACACAATCTCACAATACGTCTGCACTTTCTTGAGAAAGAACAGGCTCACCTTCCCACTGGGAAAATCACAACTCTGACAGATGTCTTTTACTGTTGAATTTTTAATGGATAAATAACCTTGAGACATCAGACCCTTTTCACTCTCAAAAAATTACACAAACCCCCAAAAGTCAAAATAGTGCTGCAAATGCTGCAAAGGGTGTGTGAAGGAAAAGCTAATTAAGGGGATGAGGGAAAACCAGATTTGCTAATTGTGACTCACCATACTTGCTGTGCATTTGTTAACTGTTATCAGAACCATAATAATTATTAACCTGTACTAGCAGCTTTAAATTTTACTAGCTATAGTGAAAAGGAAAGGACATTATTAATGTGCCACAGAATCATGATGGGAAATGACTTACCTGTCAGACTGAGTGCCATATGCTCTCTTGAGCTGCTGCTGAAATTTTCATGTCCCTTTCTTCTGACAATTTCTAAAATGTCTTTCTTAAGTATAATCTGAGATCTATAAATTCACACACGTATAAGAAAGTGTAGGTGCACCCTACACTTGAGCCTAGTCCCCCTTACTACCTGCATACAATCAATTTTCATTTGTGTGTTTAAATTGAATTGAAAGGTAGCACAGAAAAGAGAACATAGTGGTGTTACTGGTAAGTTAGATTCGGGTTTTTTTTTTTCCCCTCATAATATGTAGAAATGGTTCTAAAATGGGCACTTAACCTTCCTTTTCCCATAGTCATCATAGAACACTTTCTTCATATTATTTTTAATTTATTCTAGTGTAAATAAAATAGAAAGTCTGTAAAGTCTCTGAAACCCTAATAATACAGTACAGAAAACACTAACTTGTGCTTCAGCCAGTTCTTTACAGAACATCTTTACTACAGTAACCACCACAGGGTCTCATATATATACTCATATCTAAGATGTAATCAACTACTTTTAGCATTTTAAAAATGGAAAAGTGGGTTCCACGTAAAAATATTTTCACACAAATGGTGTAAGGCAGAGAAGGTACTTGCTCTTTCATCTCAGGATTTAAAACAAATTAAATGTTTCACTGAATTATGTCCTAGAAATATTATATGTTAGACTCAATTTCTTCCACAGTAGTTCTTATAGGACTACTTAAAAGTAAGTATGAATCTAAAAGGAAGTTATATATTAAAAAAAATAGCAAATTCCTGAATGTGTCAGTAAAATGCCAGTTACAATAACACAAATCATTGGAAAGTGCCTGTATTTGAATCGCACTAGGGCAGAGCTTACAAAAAAATAATATTACAGTCTGTGTTGATGTCGTCACTGGTTTACCAATATCCACGAGCAGACAGTGACAAATATTGTGAGCAAAAACCTTCTAGGTGTTATAGCTTGTTCAAAGAATATTTACACTGTTGTCCAGCCCTGCAGTTATACATCTTAAAATACTGTGTTTAACTGAAGGGAGAAGCACAGAATTTGATGCAATAGTGTGAAACCAAATGGAAACATGGTAAAGAAGATAAATCAGACCAAGCACAAGAACTATGCAAAACTGAAGATGGGCAGGACAGGTAAACTCTCACAAAAGGACAACAACAAAAATCTGTGACAGAAAACAAAAGATTTCCTGGAGGAGAGAAACTAAAGATGGATAGGTCCTATTGAATCTCCTTTTCTATTTTTTTAAAAATTTAATTAATTTATTTATTTTCTTGTTATCCCTCTATGTAGGGGCAAAGTAAAGCTTAAAAATATGATTCTTCAGCTGCTTCAGTCATGTTAGAAGTCTTATTTTAGTCAAGGCTGATTTTGCTTCATGTTGGTAACAAAATAGTCACCATTCAAGCAAAAGTGCAACATATATAATGGACAGAGATAGTTTTCTATTCACCTCTCTCTCTGTGACAGTAATGGATATTTTTTCTTCTAAAGATAATTTTTAACATGGAAGTTTGTATGTTCATGCACTTACATGTGTATGGCAGAAGACAGCTGAGTCTGTTCATATGATGAAGAAGAGACACCCTGAAACTTTTTAGTTTTAAACCTGGTTTTGTTATCTTCATTTGTTCTGAAATGCCAAACTGTAAATACAGAGCATTTTCAACTTTGTAGTGGAAAGAGTTACTGGCAGCTGGCCTACGAAAAATGTTTTTAGGAAGTTCAGAAATTTTTTATCCGAGTTTCACTCGAGAGTTAATCCTGTAATGTAGTCAAACCAAAGAACTGTTATCACTAAAGTGTCTATGGCACTGACTGGAACATAACAGATAATTTAGTGCTCAAAACTGATATGCACTAGTAAGTCTATACAGTAAATAAAAATCATACTTCTAATTATTTTTTTCTTCACACTTTTTGCACTTCCAAATGTTGTTTGAAGTACTGAAATGTGGTGAAGGCCTGAAATTCTATTCAGAGATGCTATGAAAACTAATACTTCTACATGCTGAGGGATAATTTTAAACAAATATTTATTTTGTATTGGGCAAAGAGGGAAAAACATAATATAGTATTTAAACATTAGTAGCTAAAATCGCTCTGATTATAAACTGGATTATTAATTACTAAAATAAAATAATATTATAATAATATAATAAAATATCTACAACAAAAAATAATTATTTTATTTAACAGGCAAATAGGTAGTCATTATGGAACAGCCACACCTATTTTTACTACACAATTATAATGTCCACCAAAACCAGTTGTATATGATAACATGGATGTCACATCCATGACAAAAGCTTGTGTAAATTTTTAGTTTTCATTATCTTAGGCATTGGACATAATTACAACCTGGAAACTAATGCTCAAGTTGGTCATGGATAGAGTTGAAAAACTCATTATGAAAGAAAATCATCACCTAAAGTATAATAAGCAAATCCATCTTTCATTAAATCCTGTTCATCTTTGAGATACTGTACTACTGAATACACAATAATACAAATATTTACACCATAAATCCTATAAAGCCACTCTCTCGTGCTTGGAGATAGAATAGTTTTACGCCATAAAGTATTGTTGTAGTATAGCATGAATCCTGCACTGTCTCCATTTATATAATTACATCTACTCTAAAATATGGTGCAAATGTACATAATATTTGAGGCAAGAGTACTGAATCCATTTGCATCCAGGATCCAGACATTTTAAGACATAGCTACTGATTTTAAGAATATGTTGCTATCAAGAACATTTAACATTTGAATATTTCAGAGGATTTCAAGAGGTCCAATTCTATTATCTTCTTTTGCAGTCTATGAAAACTGAATGCAAAATACGTGAGATCATATTATTGGGATAGTGTTCCACCCCTCCACCACCTAGCGAAGGCAGAAGGGAAGCATAATTAAGACTCTGCTGTCACAGACTGTTCTGTCACTGCCTACTAATGGAATGTCTCTGAGAAAGCTGGAAATGCCACTGTAGAGTGTTGGAATTAAACCCAGACAGAGCTGGGGATAAGCGAAAGAAAATATATAGACAGGTTCTAGTTTTTCCTGTGACTAGGGTAACAGGGATCTATGACAAGTCTGTATTAGGATATATCACTAAGATCAGTCGTGCTAACTCAAAATTTACTGCAAAGACACAGATGTGGAGCATATTTTGAATCAAAAGCTTGAAGTGCCTGAGGTTTGATCCCATTGAACGAAAGTTTGTGGAGATGGGATCAAGCTATATGGATTAATATCCAGTGTAAGACTCTCATTAAAGTGTTCTCACTAAAATTTGAGGATCAGAGCCGTCGTTTAACATGTTTGTGCTACTTGATTTGCGTGGTGGTTGACCTTGGCTGGCAGCTAAGTCTCCATCCAGCGACTTGTTCACTCATCCTGCAGTGGGGTGGGGGAAAGCGTTAGAAGGGCAAAAGCGATAAAATCTTGTTGGTAAAGACAGCTTAATACGTGAAACAAAGCTGCATGCACAAGCAAAGTAAAATAATACTTCCCATGGGCAGGCCACTTCCAGAAAAGCCAGACCTCAGAAACTGTAACGGTTCCTTGGAAAAACAAATGCTGTAACCCCAAATGTCCTACCTTTCTTCTTTCTCTGAGCTTTTATTGCTGAGCATGAGGTCACATGGTATGAGGTATCCCTGTAATCAGCTGGGGTCAGCTGTCTCAGCTATGTCCCCTCCCAGCTTCTTTCCAACCCCCAGCCTATTCTCTAGCAATGGTAGAGTGAGAAAAAGAAAAGGCCTAGATGTGGTATAAACACTGCTCATAAACAGCTAAAACAATGTGGTCTCAACACTGTTTTTGTCACAATTCCATAACACATCACCATGCAGATTCCAAATAAAGTGGTGTTGAATGTTCTGAGATTATTAGAAAAGTACTCGTGTATAAGTGCAAATCCTTGAGAAATCCGTGGTTTCAGCAAATGAAAATATCTTTTTTGTAAATTTGTGTCTTATCTTTTAACATTGCAGTAGCTTTAGCAATATGTCAGGATCCTTGGGGAATATAAAGAAATGAGAACAGAAGTTAACTACACAGATTTCTTAAATTTCATTATGCTCTCATCTTGGCATGTCACCATGCCACAAAGACAGAGAACGTACTAGCTCTGTAAAACTTATTTTTAGAGATCCAGAAAAAAAAAAGGTATGATACCTTCATTATTAAGGGCAGGGCTAACATCTAACATGCTGTCTGGAAGTGATAGAGCTGTCACCATGCAACTCTGAAAGACACTTTTTATTTTGATATGAAAGTGAAGACTATGATGTAACTTCAACTGTATAACAAAAAGATGCCATTGAATCATATAGTTTTGCGAAATTACCTTCTTGCTTGATTTCTTCCCTATTCTTTCAACTTGTATGTTTTTTCTCCTTTGATAAATGCACCAGGAAAAACAAAGATTTTATAAGAATCTTCTGTAGTGATAATGACTCCACTTGAAAAAAATGCACTTTGGTATTAAAGACTTAAAAAGGACTGAAGCTGACAGAGAGAGAGAAACAGAAAGTGTTTAATGCAACTTTCCTAAAATTTTTAAACTACAGAGTTTTTACTCTTCCTGTAAATGCTTGGCAATGTTGACAATAAAGCAACATATGTCAGTGGACCTGAAGATTTAATAGGATTGTGTGAGCTTGTCAGCAACTACGAGAGATGCAGTCTAGGCAGATGTCTAAGAGAAAGATGTGTGCGATGGAGAGTAAAGGGGGTTCAGTTGACATTGTGAACTAGAAATCATCAGGTTGCTCCAGCTCTTCTTTTCTTTCTCTCTGTTTCTATTTGTCTCTCTTTACCTCCAAAGTGACTTCCAGTTTGACTCTAAGCAAGTTCAATTTTAACTACATATAAGAGAGTTACATCCTTTTGATTCAATCTGCTTTCATAAGCTGAAGAAAAAACCTTCCCATAAAAGTGAGCAAGGCTTTGAAAATATTTCACAATTGCAATGCTGCATCATCAACAACATAATGTATTATGTTACTGTAGAATGACAAGCTGCATTGCAGAGTACTTAAGCATGTGATTTTTTTTTTTTCTTCTACTTTTATAGGCAGACATACAACAATACTCTCTGTCTTAGGTGAAAGAACATCTTATGTTGTGAATGGCAGCAGACAGCAGAGAAAAAGTAAATGTGTGTGTGTGTGTGTGTGTGTGTGGATGGGTAGGTGAATGTCCGAAATTGAATTTTGAACTCAAGCAGAAGCCCAGTACTTGCTGGAAGTGACAGGTATGGGGTCTTTGTAAATTTTGGCAGCATCTGGACCAAAAAAAAGTTGCATGTCCTGACTTCTCCAATTAATAAAGGGACAAAAGACAGAACCACTAATAAAGAGACTGATCGTGTGTTATGTTTCAGCATATAGACTCTTTAAGTTGGGAAAACAGAAGAACTGGGGGTTCAGAAAGAAGGAGTTGCACTGAAAAAGAAGGATTCCTGTAAGAAGTGGTCTTGGAAAGACAATGATCCTGAAAAGAAGGTGAAGACATTGGTTGGAGGAAAAATCCTTGAAGTAGTGGAAAAATCCTAGAACTGCAGGGATATCCTGGAAATCAGGGAGCTGTATGGAGAGAAAAAAACAATGGATGCACAGGGACTGTGGCTGGCAACAGCAAAGATGTGTAATGATGGGCAGGAGCACAACAGGAACTGGTTCAATTTTCTGGAGACCTTCTTTGACCAGCAGTGACCTCTCTTTGGTGAAGTGATGGCAGGACCTAGGGAACATAACATTTCAGGGGAGCGAGTGACTGAATATGAGAGATAATCAAGCAAGGTAAAAACCTCTCATTGCCCTTGTTCTTAAATAAACTTCAAATCCACTCAGGTCTGTCATTTACTCTGTCTCACCTATGACACTCATCACTGGTGCTCCGCTGTCTTTCCCTACCCATTTCCTGGTACCTGTAGTGATTTTTGTTTGTTTGTTTGTTTGCTTTCCAGTGTGAGAAGTAACAGCTGTGTCAGTGACCTGATCAGGCTTGTTTTAATCTGTTTAGCCCTGGCTTAGAGCAATTCCTGGGATAGGTATCCCTTTCCCCTCTCTCTGGTCCTGTTTGAAGAAGTCCTTACATTCTTCATTGAAATCATATTCTAGCCATTTGCCTATATCATTATCAACTTATATGTGAGCATACCACATAGCTGTTACTATGAAGGAAGAGGGTGAAGCATGAGAACATAATTTTCCACATGATGATAAAAAAAAACAAAACACATTAGTTGTTCTTATTATTACCCTGAAGTGAAAATACCACCCAGAGGTTTTTGTTCTCAAGTGAAGGTCACATGGATGAAAGCTACAAAACTATTTATAGCAGATGAGAAAACACAATATTTTAACAGTCCTTTTCTCTGAGCAGTTTTTTGACCAATTTAAAATTAATGTTGCTTTGATGCTGTCCTGGCACATATATTTAAACAACATGCACAGTACCTGTTCTGTGCAAATAGTTTAACTGGCTAGAGTTTGTGCTTTCAGTGATCTGGCCATGACCTTTCTTGCTAATATGTGCACTAAAAACAAACATGGAATGTACACGTAGAGAAAAATAATTTAAAAATTCAAGGTAATCTGCTAAACATTTGTTTGGTTTTACATTCTATATACATTGGAGATAAAATTAACTGTTGTGACCTTGTGAGCCCCTAATTTTTTTTTTCCTGTTTTTCGTAGTACAATTATATAAAGCAAATACTTCAACTCCATGGCATGTCACATTGAGAACAACATAAAACATATTAGCAAAACCATCAAAATTGAAGCGACTGGCTTTGCTTTCCTGATTTTAAATGAACTAAATACTGTGATAATACCAGGCTGACTTCCTGCAGAAATTTCAGGGTTCTACACCATGGAGCCAGCAGGCTGCAACAAGAACCAAGTGGACAGAGTGCAAATTTTAGATTGTATTTTTTATGCAAGTATGCGCCAATACCATTTCCTCATCCAGCTTTAATACCGGAGACATTTATAGTAGGGAGAAGTAGAATCTGTGGGTACACCCACATTGCAGGCCACAAAGCCTGGGGAGATAGGGTGAAACTATCTGGTTAGTGTCACTTCCAGATGTCTTGCTTCTGAGGCCTGAGCTGGCTAGGCTGTAATAATTCAGGTAGTGTTGCAAATACAGTGTAGTCTGCACAATGCTCATATCCTTATTTTGGTGTTTTCACTTTAATGCTGCACCTAGGAAAAAAGCAAAGTTCGTTCTTTGTGGCTCAAGCCTAACAGAGAAAATAAAAAGGACAGAGCAAAAGCACATACTATTCTGGGTGGGAAAGTGAAACATGGAAAATCACTATGGATTTTGGGTCCCAGAAGACTGCTCATTCCAAACGTACCTGCTTCTTCAGATACCCTGACAGCCTGTCCTTGAATCGAACTGCAGCTCTTGTAATAGATACTTCTAAGATACTTCTGCAAGTATGACCCAAGCCATTCAGTTTCACAACAGTTACATAAAGCACTGCCTGCAATGATCATTTCCACCTGCACACTGTCTCAGGCACCAAATCATTTAGTTCAAAGTAGCTAATCCAGCACACATTGATTTAAAGTGAAGTGCCATCACACTCATCTAGCTTATTTTGTACAGAAAAGCAGTGCACACTATTCGGAGAGATCGATGTCAGAAGGTGACTTTGACCCTAAAGCTGCCTGTAGTCTTAATGTCCACACTGACTGTTTTCTATTATGAGTAGTTTGTAACATCCAACAGCAGCCTAGGTGCAAGGGAAAAGTAGAAAAAAAACACTATTTATATATCTAATTATAACCCATTTTATGCAACTTCTGAAATGAAGGCCTAATATATGAATAGCCAATATCTAAATTATTTTTGTGAGTATTATAAATCTCAAAATATATCTACAAATGTGAAGCTCTTATACTTACAAAAACACATCTAGGCAGAAGCTAGACCGTACCAAGCAAAAAAGAATATGTTGGCAGGATAGTATCAAAAACTCAAAAAATTTTGATCCCTCAAAGTAAACTACAAACCTCCTTAAATTTTCACAAAACATATGTACAAACTTATTAAGGCAATTGGTCTTTATTCCTTCACCAAAGACTATAAATAACATCAAACTATAAAATGGACTAAAAAGTATCGTTAAAACTCCTTCACATATGTATTTATCAAGATACTGTGACAAGCATTATGATGTTTGTTTGGAATCTGCATAGAATTAGACATAAGGAACAAAATGATGGTGTATGTGTTTTAGAAAAGATCATTAATGTTTTGTTGATTTTTAAAAGACTGTTGATAAAATCCAGTATGTCAGATTAATAGATATTTTTGAATATATAACGGTGACTTATGAAATATGCAGCTAATGAAAAGAAATGTTTACTTGAGGGGAAAGCAGCAAAACAAATAGATTGTGAAGATGCTAAACAGCATAACATCAAGAGAGATATATGCCAAGCTTGCACACTTTATCTCTCTATCTATTCAACACAGATGCAGAAAGTATAACATTCTGCAGAAGAATCAAGAACATTGTGAACGAGACATTTGAATGAATGAAGTGAATATTAACAACACAGTGTGCGCTGGTGACCTTGTTTGAATATCATAGACTAGAACAGAATTTAGGAATTCAATGTGAAGAGTGTCAGCACGAACTGCAGAAGAGTGGAAAATGTTAAGGAAACCATGGCAACAACATGAAAAAAAAGCCAACTCAATAAAAGGAATGATAGAAACTCCCACATCTTGCTGGACTGACTGCACAGGTCTCTCTATTCAAGGATTTTTATAACAAATAGGAAGTAACTAAAACAAAATGGTAATAACCTAAGAAAAACACATTGTTGAATCTTGAAAGGCTTTGCAGTGTGGAAAACTTCATTTTCACATCTGCTTAAGGTTACTGTTGATCTCCTTGTATGTTTGTGAAGACTGGAACAGTCAGAGACAAATTAGAATATTTGAAGGTCCTTCTAACAGTTGCGTTCTCTAGGTACCTATATTAAAAATAAATTTGTGTGGAAAGACAAAATGAAGACGAAAGCTTTGACTCCTGAGGACTAAGGATCCTAATGTATCACTAAGAATTCAAACATGTTTTGTGTTTCCATACCTTTCCAGAAAACTCCTTTTTGGTCTGTGAATATTAACTGTCACCCTCTTTCTTTTCCATGAGGGCTTGTGAGTTTATAATATTTTTTTGGCACCTACCTCTTCTCCCCAGGTAGGAATCACCTTTTGTTTCCAGTTTTCTCAGTGATTAATATAGTCATGTTTAACTGAATGACTGTGTTCAACCTGAGCATAGTTTGAAGATTAGTGACTCTGGTTTTAGACCTTTTCTGTTGTGGAAATATTTCTTTTGGATATCACTGCTCCTGCCATCACTGCTCTCTCTCCTCCTACAGATGACCTTACCAAAATACTTTATTAGAAAGCATGAGTATCTTCGTTGATGGCTCTATGATCTAGTCTTTGAAATGTTGCACTAAAAAGAGAACTAAAATTAAAACTTCTCTTCTTACAGCTACAGCTACAGATTCATAAGATTTGGGGTTTGGTTTGGGGTTTTTTGTTTTGTTTTTCTTGCCTGGGTTTCAGGTGGTTTTTTTTGTTTGTTTTTTGTTTTGGTTTTTGTTTGTTTTGTTTTTATTGGTGAAAAACAGTTTTCCCATCAAAACTCTTTAAAGGAGAGTTCCCCACCTACCTCTATGATCCTAAACCTGCTGTTCAATGCTGCCAAAGAAATCTCTCCTCCACTACATTTGATATTGGCCCTGTATATTACTACTACTTAGTAGGAATAAAGACCCTTTGAAAATTCTCATATTGGCCAACTTATTTTCCTGTTAGTCTCTGTAGCTCCACTCATCAGAAGGGTGCTAATCTCTAAATAAATCAGGTTTCTCTTTAAATTGAATTTTAGACTGAAATGTCTAGATAATTTAAGTGTCATTAGTACAATGCTCATACAGTCCAAAAACCTACAGTGACTAGCATAACAGAGATCTGTCCATAATCAGTCTTCAGGTTTCCTAAAAAAATCACTTAGTGATAACTGATTGTAACTATCATTATTGCAATTTGTAGTTAAGCACAGCCATAACTACTGTGAGTAGTAGTTCAAACCATTTCAATAGACAAAGTCAATTAGTTGAGTTTATCAACATGGTGAGTCTGGGAGCCACAATTTTCCAACTCTTTTTGGTCCCAATCAAACTTCAAGCTTTACTTGCTTGGATGTTTACAGACACAGTTTCATTCATATCAGCCTGTTTCGCTAACTGTATGAGCTGAGAAAATACTACTTCTCTGTTTGCTTGAGAACAATGAAGAATAATCCTTGCATCAACAGCAGTTTTTATTAATGATTCAGATAAAGATCAGCATCATTAGATTCAAAAGTACAGCTGGCCTCTTCTCACTGAAGAAATAAGGAGAAAATGCTTATTAAGGCTATTTTAGATACAGTATACTGAAACAAAAAAATACCCTATTGCAAAGTCAGATACAAATCAGTGTTTTAATATTAAACAATTTTAATCTGAATGCCTATAGTTGAACACAATTATTACCTTATTATGCAGTATGCAATGAATAGATTACTTCATGCAGAATGAATCAGGAAATGAAAATTGAGTATGGAAGAAAATAATCTTACTCCAAATTAAAATAGCTATTCAAGTACTTCTTCACAAACCCAAAGACATCTGGGACAAGTTTTTTTTGCCCTCTATAGCAAGATAAGTAAGACAGTAAAAGTAAACTTGCCAAGTAAAAGTGGATAAAATCAGGAGCGACTTTGAAAAACCTATTACCAGAACCGATTCCATGGTATAATTCCCACTTGTTCAATTTCTAAAAGGCTAATTTGTGAATTTGTGGTCACCTTGTCCTTCAAGATGGTACATATTGTAAGGAAATACTCTGTAGACTCTAAAGGTAAACCCAAGAATTAGGAAGGAGCAGTTCCCATTTGTAATAAATGAGTAATTATTTTTTTGGTATGTCATTCTTTGCAACAAAAATGTGGAAAAAACATGAGTAATTTTAAAATGTGATGCTTGTATACAAAGTCTGCCTTTATTCAAATATCACCCACTTTTCAAGCTGATGTCTCCTGTAGTTTGATATTGCCAAAATTGACTGGATTAAAACATTATTCTGGTCTGTTCCTCAATTCAGGTAACTCCTAATTTTATATTTGCATGTTGATTCCCAAAGCCTACTAATGAATTAACCAAAAAACTCTTGATGAGTGTATGGAAAAAAAATAACAACTGATTAGTTTAAAAAGTCCTCCAAGTTAGGAACTATTTTTTTATCTGCATTTTTCAGGCATGAGTTAGAGTGAGCAAGGACCAGAATTTTCCAAGTGATCAGCAGTTTATTATGTACTGTGAATGAATATTCCTGCAGATTAATACAGTTTCTGACTAAAAAGGAGACTTTAATTTAGTTGAAATCCCAAAGTCAGAGCACAAAACACAAAGATTGCATTGAAGCTGTACTCACTATGGGACTGAACTACAATTCATGATAAAATGAAAATAATTTTATAGGCAGTGAGTCATTATGTTATTTTAATTTTCACCCTGTAATCTAGCAGAAAAAGGTCTGAGGCAGATGGATTTTGCAGGTATTTAAAAGAGCAGAAGAACTCAGGTAAAACTGCTTTGTGGGGGAAGAAAAATAAGAAAACAAGGTAAAATGACTTGAAAGTCCAGAGAGAAAAGAAAGAAAACAAACAAACAAAAAGACTAGATTTCAAATACTGGCAGCATCCTACCAACGGAGTAATTGTTAAGAAGTAGTACCAGCCAAGAAATAAAGGGAAGTGTTTTGGGGAGGACTGTCTCTCTTGAAAATTTATTTTGTTTTCTTAGTTTTATTCCCAGTTGAAGCAATGTTGGCTTGGGATTGAGGTCCTTTTTGCAAACTTCTGCACATATTAATTTTAGGTTTATCAAAAGTTGATAAAATATTTTCACTTCTTCGTAAATAAGACATTTCTTTTGTGGGTTCTTTTTTATTGAATTAAATTGAGGTATCTTATTCTCTTGTGATCCCTCTACATGTTTTTAATAACACAGTAAATCTTCTCCCACATCCCGAAACCATGGTTAAATATACAATTCATCAGTTATGTTTTACAGCAAATTAAAAGCGAGACAGCAGATGGATGAAGCTGCATGGTCATGTAAAGGGAAACTTCTTGGTAATGGTTTTATTTCAGCCTCAGTTCTCCACTTCAGCCAGCAGCTGCTCTAAGGTAATGCCCTTCCATGATGCCATTTGAGCTGGCTGGTTTTTAACCACTCCAATCATGAGAGACTTTTGGTGAATTATGTGATTCAACACCCTGACCCTTTATTTCAGAAATATAAGACCGAAGATTTGATTTATTCATTTATAATTTGATTTTATTTTCCCCCTGCAAAAAAAGAACATGCTCAGCTGAGAAGCCAGCCAAAGACCAGTTTTCTGGGGGAAAGCAGTAAGATACTGCCCAGAAAACACAGCTACAAAATGACCATTTTAGCCTTAATGCTGTTTCTCTTCCTATAATGCAAAAGTAGAAAACAGAAAAACAGGATGTAAATAATCTCATAAGAGATTGTACAAGAGCTGTATAAGACGATATAGAGCAGAAGCTGTATGAGAAGCAGCTAAAGTTGCTGGGTTTGTGCAGCCTGGAAAGGAGGAGACTGAGGGGAGACCTCATGGTGGCTACAGCTTCCTCACAAGGGGAGGAGGAGGGGCAGGCACTGATCTCTTCTCTCTGGTGACCAGTGACAGAACACAAGGGAATGGCAGGAAGATGTGCCAGGGGAGGTTTAGATTGGACATTAGGACAAGGTTTTTCACCCAAAGGGTGGTGGAGCACTGCAATGGGCTCCCCTGGGAGGTAGTCATTGCCCCAGTCCTGACAGTGTTCAAGAAGCAATTGGATAACACTCGCAGACACATGGAGTGAACTTTGAGGCTGTCCTACGCAGTGATAGGAGTTGGACTCGATGACCCTTGTGGGTCCATTTCAACTCCAGATATTCTGTGATTCTATAGCTACGTATATGACTAAAAGACTGCCTCTTTTTTCATATTAGAGATTCGTATAACCATGCAAGATCTTCTGTATTTTTATTTGCTTTTATTTATTTCTGTAGTATAATAAAGTCAAATTTCAAAACATTAACAGTTTCCAGCATTTAAATTTAACCAGCAGAGTTTCACTGCATTTTTGCATATTGTTAAAAAATCCATACCATGCCATATAATTGTTATGCACAAAGCCACACCTAGTAGCCTTGTATATTTTTCTTCTTACAGAATAATCAATAGAAAATGTTAACACCAACTTAATACTAAGAAATATACATTGGTCAATGAAGTGTAGTGTTTAGAATGTGTCTTGGCTTACGGTTCTTTTTATGTGTTTTAAGAACTTATGACAGCATCCTACTCGATCCATTTCCAAGGGGATTAAAAATTTTTGTTTGTGAGCTAGTTCAGGTAAAAAAATGTGTTTTAGTCTCCATGCATAACCCACACAGTATTTTAACTCACTGGAGGGCCTTTCTTTGCAGGACATGGATTCTGGAATACTTTCTATATTGGACTAGTGCAACAACAGTAAGAGCAAAGAAAAGAATGGATATACATTTTTAAACTTCTATATCAACGTGGAATCATTGCTACCATATTGACAATATTAATATTTTGTATGTGCATAAGGCATTCCACAGATAAAATGAGTCCTAAATAAAAACATATGTGAGTAAAAATTACTAAGTCATATAGACATACAAAGCTAGAGCTGAAGTTCCAGTTATTTAGTACCAAAGTTAGCTGACCCAATACAAGCTTTTTTTTTTTTTTTTTTTAAATTCAGGATGAAGAACTCTTTCATTTCATATTCCTTTAGCCACTAATAATTACTTTAGGCAATTCTTTACTTCTTAATTTATCTGTCATGTTGAGATTAACCTGATGATTGAGTTTTCCCTTAATAAGAAAAAGTCATTAGAAAAAAGGATTTTTTTATTCAAACCACAATTTGTAGTCATTGCTTTTGAGAGCAAGAAGGAGACAACACAAAGCTTAAAAAACATTTCTGACCTCAAACTAAATGCTTTTATATGCATATAATGTAAAACATGCTATATATATGAAAAATATTACATTTACCTTTGTAGTCAAAATATACGTGGTTAGATAATTTGTATGTACAGGATTTCACCTTTGCCAGGGCACAATGCTGCAGGGTGTCAAATCTGTATGTAGCACAATTTTATAATATGGACTCTTATTTATTTCTGTAGAGGACAAAGAGTTTGCTATCAAAACCAATTATTCCAAATCTTACAAGGAAGCATGGTGACATATGTCACAACTAATTTTAGAGAAAAAAAAAATCAGTAATTATGCTCCTTGTTTGCTGTTCTCTCAAAAGTCTCTACAGCTTTGGGATAAATGTCATCTTGCAAAGATGCTGAAAAGAGAAGAAATTGAGAACATTAGAAAACTTCAATACATCTGTTCCCATTTCCTATCTGATTGGTTACTGCCTTCTGAGATTCAGTTAATCATACCCATTGTGATTCATTCCCACTGGGACAATTTAAAAGCAAAAAAAATATTGTCAGATAAGGGTATCAATGCAGAGTTTAATTAAGTCATAAATTATAGCTATGGTTTGTGACTTTAACCTCAGTCACTTTTTTCCCTCAGACTCCATAGATATTGTATCTCATTTTTTAATGATGCAATGATGACATTTGATTGATTTTTCGTTGTGACTTATTGAGTATATAAAAAGGGACTTAGCAATGGTATCCAGGGTCAGTATTATTTTTGAAGGACATATTTGTCAGAGTGCATCTCTTCTGTTTGACAGCATGTGGGTTGGACTACTAGCCAAATGAAATATAAGGTTCATCTCAGTCTAACCTCCAGCCTTCTGTTAAAATGAGGGAGGAGAAAATATTTGTTGAACAATAGGAAAGTAGAAAAGAGTGTGAAAAATGAACTGTAGGCATTTCAGAAGCAGATGGGGAAGTATTTCAGCTGTTTCCTGAAATCACCAGGGAGTTAAAGGACAGAAGGATGACTGGATAGATTGATGGTAAGTACGACGTATTAGCACTTATGATTTTGTTTTCTATTATTTTTTAATGAGTTTGAACCATTTTTAAACATTGACTTATCTTTTTTGCCATGGAAAAGAAATATCATGGAAAATAGCTGAATAATTCCATCCCAATGATAGAGTGAGTTTACTACAGAAGCCAGCAGAACAGTAATAAGCAAGGGGGAAGACAATCACAAAAAAAGTCAGCAGCTCAGAGAACTATTGGAGATATAGGTCCAAAATTATGTGCTTACTGGCTGGAAGAAGCTTTGAAAGAGCCTGAAGGAAAAGCACCTCAAGGTTGAAAGGCAGGGAGCTGCTTCTGGATACCTTTTCAAGCATCCTCTTGAAATACAGAGTCTGGAATCACATAAGAAAAAAAGGAAGCTAGAAATCACTTAAGTAATGTTGCGACGGAAAAGTACACCGTCTCTTTGTTATAGATGATTTGCTTCCAGCAGCAACTTGTCAGGGCTATATATGTCCAGAGAATCTGCACAATCTTGTCTCTCCTTTGAAGATCACAGCTAAATACGAAAGGTCTACTCTGGGAAACGGAGCAGATGACCAAATGGTTTCTTTTCACTTTTCAGAAGATAAATGGGCAAAAGTCTTCTCTCTACACATTTTTCCAACTTGTGAAAAGATGTAATACTCATCAATAAGGCCTTCTGCAATAAACTGGTATTGTCTTGGGCTTTGACATATCTATGTGATTTGACCACTGTAGTCTCTGCTTAGTAGAAGAGAGGAGAACAAGGAGTTCTTGTGGCTGCACCTTATGTTTCTGGAAGCTCAGGGACTGAGGAACGTGACAGCATGCAGTGACTTATGAAACATCCTGCTCTTAGTTATAGGAGTATATGATGGCCCACATGCCTGTGTTGGCTTATGTGAAGGTGATATTCTGAGATCTGGTATATCTGAGAGATATAGGTGTTCTTTGCCTTTTTTTTCGCAGAAGATATGTATTGACTGGCTAATAAAGCTCCTAGGGGAATGCTAGGAGGAGATGGATCATCCAACAAGTTTTTTAGGAAGTGCACTGCAGAGTGCTGGAAAGACCACAACTAAGACATGTCAATGAGTCTTTTCACAAATTGTCCCCAGAAGACAGAGAATTTGGCTTTGGAGACAATATAGAGACATTTAAGACCTAACAGAAGACACCACCCTGGCCTAATAGAAACTCAGGACAATGACATATAGGACAATGACAAAAATAGGCATTGAGAACATTAAACGATGGGTCATGGGAAATAATTTTCCTTTTCAGTTGATTTTTTACTTTTCCAAAAATAGGGTGCACTTCAAGTCTGCACCTACCTGAATTTGTTTGGGAAACATCACAAAATAGTTCCACGTTTCTCTGTGAAGAAGAACAGTAACTGAAGATTTCTGTCCTTCAGTTATCCCAATTGAAACATATAACCTTCCCATAGCTGGACCTAAAATAATTTTGTTTAAATGTTAATGACTTTTTTTCTCTCCTCAAAAAAATACCAAAATCTCTTTAGTTCATTGCTGTCGCTCCAGAGCTGGTTCTGGAAGTGTTTCTCATCTTTTGTTTCTTGCACTGGCACTAGAAATCCTTCAGCAATCTCTCAGAGCTATTTAGATCTTTTCCAATTACAGTGTGAAATCACCTATTTCAATGTTTCTAATTTTCTTCAGACTCTTACATACATTTCTGCAGATCCCTACTCCCTTTTAACACATATACTTTGTAATAAAGCTAATCTGTGTGAGCAAGCCCGACAAACCCAGGAAATATATGTTGTATTAAGGTTGTTATTTTGGGGGTAAAAATTTAACGAACTCACCTAAGGGCTTTTCTGAACTGACTGATTTCTAATATAACTTCCACAGCACCTGTGAGTCTGAAGTGTTAGGGACAATGACTTACGTATTTTTAGAATATATTTACTTTTGAAACTTGGTCCTGATTTATAAAATACCTTCCTATATTTAGAAATGTAATCAATCTTCTAAGTCTAATTGGGCTAAACATGTTCTTGTAAGCAGACAAGTATTTTAATATCCCATCAATTTTATATATCTTTTAGAATTATTTGAGAGACTATTTATTAAAGTCAGTCTCTTTTATTGATTTAAAAAGAGACACAACACTATTTGGTTGGTATCTCACTCAAGTTGTAAATACAAAATTACACCACATTCAACAGGTCAAAAGAGGAAAAAGCCACCATCTTCCTGGGGTTATTTAAATAAAGCAAAAATTAAAACATATGTCTTATAAAAATTCCAAATTGCAACTTCAGATTATTTTTCCTAAAAGTGACACTACGCAGATTTCTGAATTAATATAATGAGATATATTTCGCCATTTAAGCAAGTGTTGTTATGAATGCATAGTTTCATTTTAATCAAAGCACAGCTTAAAAATGCTCCATAGGCAAACATTTAAAACTTTTCAGATTGTCTCTCTGCAGATCAAGACTGATGTTGTTTAAAAGTGCATGTAGTCTGCCTCAACTTGTCTTTTGGATAGTAAAAATCACTTGAGTAGCTGCATATTCAATTACTCTATGCAACTGTTCTGATCACAGTGGGATGCTTGGTCACTCACTTTAAATTAGTGTCACCAATAAAAGAATTAGGTCACAAGCATCAAGTAGCAGCAGTCTGAAATCTGGAGACAGCAGTTAACACCTACCTTTCGGTTTAGCTTTCTTTGTGCAGTAGTGCAAACTTAATTGGACCATGTCCATTTCATTTTCAAGTGACATGCACAACTTGTACGATTTTAAATTATGAAGTAGCAAATAATGAAATAGGGAAAAAGAATTCAGGCTGATTCTGTTGCAGGTTGAGACAGCTCTGAGCAACTTTCACAGACTCATGGAATTAGAGAATGGTTGGGCTGTCCTGCTAGGAAATCATCGTGCTTTAGGAAATCATCACCCCTGCTAAATAAATAAGTTTCTCCTTATATTCAGATGGAACTTCCTGTGTTTCAGTTTGCGCCTGTTGTCCCCCATCCTGTCATTGAGCACTACTGAAAAGAATCTAGTCCCATCCTCTTGTCACCCCTCCTTGAGATATGCATAAGCATTAATGAGATCCCCCCTCAGCCTTCTCTTCTCCAGGCTGAACAGACCCAGCTCTCTCAGTCTTTCTTTGTAAGAAAGATGGTCCAGTCTTCTAATCATATTTATAGCTCTCTGCTGCACTCTCTCCAGTAGTCACTTGTCTTTCTTAAACTGAGGAGCCCAGAACTGGCCTCAGTACTCCAGATGTGGCCTCACCAGAGTAGAGCAGAAGGAGAGGATAACCTCCCTTGCCCTGCTGGTCACAGTTTTCCTAATGCACCCCAGGATAACATTTGCCGCGTTGGCCACAAGGGCAAACTGCTGGCTCATGGTTAACTTATTGTCTATCAAGACTCCCAGGTCCTTCTCTACAGAGCTGCTTTCTAGCAGGACAACCTCTAACCTGTACTGGTATTATTACCTGGGGTTATTCCTCCCTAGGTGCAGGACTTTACACTTGCCTTTGTTGAGCTTCATGACTTTCTGCCCAACTCTCCAGCCTGCTCCACTTTAGCAGCACAAAATAGAGTCTGTAATTAATTTAGCTAAGCATAGAATTCATGAAGCAGACAGTTCTACCAGATTTGCAATAAGTTCACACAGGACTTCTGGACTACTCCACGTGTCCGATACTGGAAATATTTTAAGACATGTGCCTTGAATCACTATGTCTGCCTAACCCTTACAACAACCTCTTGTGTGTGCTTACAGCTCGAAAAAAAGACTGAAACTCTTTATAACTTCAGATTCAGGAGTTGCAAGGGGTTTCCTGCCTTGGAGCAATACCTCATGTCCTTTAGCTATACAATGGGATCATGGTTATTAAATATACATTAAAAAAAAAAAAGACATTATTTTAAATCAGTTATGCTTTGGGACAGGGAAAGAGCAAAAGAGAAGAAAGCAAAACTGTTTAATTAGAAAACTTTGAAATGGCTTCTTTTTGGAATCATATGTTGTTATTTCTATCAAAAATATATAATACTCTAACTTGGCCTGAAAAGCTTATCATATTAATAGCATAAATCCATCTCTATGGCAGTAGTTTTCATTTTTTTCTTTTTCTTCCTTCAACTTCCCTTTGGATTATGCAAGTAATACAATTCTGTTTTACAGAGGCACAGGCACACATCATCAAAAGGATTTAGAGTATGCTAATTAACTCCCAAATGGGTCATCATCTTCCCTTTTTCTGTGGAAGAAATACTGTAAACCCCCTTTTCCTGTGGCAGAGGATAACCACATCAATGGCTTTTAGAATCAAAAGATGTCTTTTCCTATTCAAGTGGTTTCTCATACAATTGAAAAAGACAAATGCAAGGAGGATGCATGTCTGGTCTCAACTAAATGGGTGTGTTGTGTGTTCTGAAGAATACGCCAATCCAACAGTGTGACAGAAGAGCATGTGAAAACAGTACTGTACAGCTTGCCTTCATAGGAAGGAGAAAAAGGAACGCAATGCAAAGCAAAGCTGTTCTTGATCAATTAGATCTTTGAAATAGTTGTTAGAAGAGGTGAATAGCTAGATTATTACCAGAGCTCAAAAGATTATACCTATGAGTATGCTTTAAAGCTTCTGTTACTCTTCATCCTTTTATCTCTCCTAATGCAGCAGTGGTGGATCGGTATGCAAACTGAGACATCATCAAGGCAAAAGACTCCAGTTCACAAGTTCATGATACACGAGGACTCATAGGCTACGTATTACTGTGGTCAGAATTCAAAAGAGAACTAATGTTCAGTGAATGTAATCTCAAGCCGTTAGGTTATTACTGAATAGCATTTAAAAAATCAGGAGAGTGAAGGATGGAGTATCAGAAAAAATAAAATGTTAAAAGCAAAAAAATTAAAAGACAAAAGGGAAATGGATAAAGAACATTACTGATAGCTTCTTTAGTGTGGATAAAAATGTTAGAAAGATAAGATAAAACTTAATTTTAAAAAGAAATTAAAATCCTATATTTAGAAAAATTTGAAATAGAGCTTGTTGAAAGCTGTATTATCATAAATATTATGGCTTAACTACTCATTGACAAGGTGTAACAATTACCAGGAGTCTAAAAGACAAAACTATTCCAGAAAATCAGAAGCAATAGATCTACGTATGGTTACAGAGGCAGTGATCTGTTTCTACTTCTGCCCTCTTTTTACTTTTTTGTCCTAGTAAATTTTAAAACAACTTTTTTGAGGTTCTTACTTATAATATGCTTTATGTTTCTAATTAAAATTAAATTGAAGCATTAAATATGGTATTTGAAACAACAACAAAAAATTATTTAAATGTATATTATGGTAAAGTTTCATAAGCAAGTACTTAGATGTGCTTTTCATCTTTTTTCCCCCTCACATAGTAGGTTATTAACAATTAAGTTTCGTTTCGAGAAAGTACGTTGTATTTCTACAACCACCATCTTTTAGAGGTTTTAAAGCCCTTGAACATTAATTAAGTCTGCTGAACACAGTGGTGAGATTACAGATTTTACTGAATTCATCATTACTCATCTACAGATAAAGTCTGGAAGGCCACTTTATACAAGAACTTGAGAAAAGTGAGAAAACAAACAAACAAAAAAGAATTTAACTGCCTATATTTTCAAATCCACAACTGAATGTTTCTGATTGAAAAGTATGACACTGGATGCGATAATTAAATTCTATTTTTAGTATTTTACAAGTTCACTGTTACTGACACCAGAGTTCTGAATGAAAACTCAGGAAAATGTTGGAGTTTGTTCTATAATGTTACAGAAGGTGATGACTCATGCTTTGATAAGATCTTCATGGACCTATTGACTTTACTTTTTGATTCCTTGGAACTCACCAACGGGCACCTAGAACAGGAAATGGAACAGGAGATCTCTACCGCTTCAGTGCACTAGTAAGTACAACTTGCAAATGTGAAGGAGACAATTATCTGTTTCTGCTGGCAACCACTGTCTGCAAACTGTTTACATGTACTTCGTCTTATTAAGGTTAGAGTGTGATTTGAAATCTATTTATTCTGTGTTTTAAAAGTAAAGTTATTCTACACACAGATCCAAATAGGTATTAAGCACCCTTCGTGTACTCTGCTAAAAACTCTGACCATGTCATTCTTAGTGGCTACTATTTTGCTGCAAAAGAATTAAGGTTCAAGGCAGCTCTTTGTACATCAGGGACTGATACAAACAATATGTATGTTTAATGCTCAGTAAAAAGTTGAATGGCATTTTACAAACAGAGGGTTGAACGTTTTGTAAGGCTTTCCCGTGTTAATTATAGCCCATACCTTATCACTCTCATCTGCAACTGAGACTAATTGTCTGCCATATAAAGAGACATGCTTATTGATTTTGCAAAGACTGGAACAGACGAAGCTGTACTCTCTTTCTATTGATATAAAAAGCATCACCTGCCTGTATTGATTACTTACCCCACAGAGCAATAGCAAATCGCTATTGTAGAAACATAATGATGCTGAACATTTGTTGCACAGATGATAGGGTAATGTTTAAATGCTGTGTGTCCTGTTCTTTGTAGATTTTCCAATAACATCCTTAATCATTCCTCTTCAAATACCATGAATCCTGGAGCAGACACTAACCTAATGATACAACATCATTTATAGAGCATAGCATTTCATAAATTCAGAATGAATTAAATGAGCTATTTTTTCAACATCAACTAGACTGGATGCCAATTCATCTTAATACTTTGCAAGGCCTGAGTAAGAATAAAATAAATTAGCTATGGAAAGATTTTTTTCAGCTCTTTTTAAATGTACTACATACATTGTGTCTAGTCCCATCAAAATCAGAAGACTTACTTGAGGAATTACAAATTGCATACTGTAAAAAAACAAAACTAGCCCTTCCCACCCCTCCAAACACCGCGAATGTGGTCCTTACTCCCTTTTAAGAGAAAGTTTCATAACTTTTTTTATTTTATTTATGTGGCGTTGGTAATCTGTTGCAATTAAATGATGTTTAAAAAAATGTCTAAGTAGCATTAATTTTATTTTACTGGGAGTTATTTCTTAATATGGTTCTGCAAACTCATTTGTAATAAATGTTCAATTAAGATAAGAACTATCCATTTTCTAATATTATTACAAATCAGTCTTGTGAAATCCATGCAAATTTATTTTAGCAATTTATTTTACAAAGGTAAGGAATTCCTAACATGTTGTTTCCAGCCAATATAAAATCCTGATAGAATAAAGCAATTCTTTAAATGTTTTTGCTTGCTTGCTTGTTTACATAGAACAAACTGAAGGATGTTCCTGCACTGTACTCTCTCCCCTTCTCCCATTTAGCAATGTGTTGAATTTCGTAGAATTTCTGCTGGCCCACACTTCCACATTTTTCTTGAAACACATCTGCTAAAAAATCCTATCTCCTTTGAGGAAGGTAAGTATTTGGGAAAGTAGACATCAAGCTCAGACTGACAGAAATAACAAAAGTTAGCTGTAGTTCTTCAGAGCAGTGCCAAATATCAATCCTTTCTACCTTTGTATTTTTTTCTCTCATAAACTTCTCCCACATATACTGAAAAATCCAAATTGAATTGAAAGTGATTTCCAAGTTAGTCTTACAGACTCTGAGCATCCATGGTACTAAATCATGGAAAATATAGTAAGGAAACTATCTGTTCTTGATTCTGCTAGACCACTCAAGAGATTCTTCACTTAAGCGCAGAGTGATAAGGAAAAAGCTAGACACTGTGGAAGAAGGATTGTATTGTCAGGCAAAAGGACATTAATTTAAATACGAAAAAGAAGATGAGAAACAAAGAGAGCAGTAGGAAAGTAACAGGAGGTCACAAGGACTGTGAAAGCATTGACCAGAGAACAGTGAAAAGAGAAGACAGGTCTGGTCAGTGTTTGAATTCCATCTGACTGTACAGCATAATTGGTTCATGTGAAAGTCTTTAAAGATGACAACCCTTCACAAGATAAATCGAAGAATCATAAGCATCCACTCTATTTCTTCTTTCCTGGTTCCCAGGTTGATATAGGACGGAGTCTGATTTTCAGATTTTCTGGGTACATCACTAGCACTATTATTGTGTTCTGAACATGTGTTATAATACTGAGCTATTTGAAATACCCAGCCACACTCTTTTCACGTGGTCATTCCAGTAAACTGATGCTTTCTGAGCTTAATTTGCGCTTCACATTTGTTCAAGAAATTCGGTACTACTTTTCCTATTATGAGTATACATATATTGAAGAGAAACAAAAAAATCATCAGAGAAAAGCCTCATCTGGAAATAACAGATCATTGTACTGTGCAAAGCTTTCTAAACCCAGAAACAGTATGCAGGCAGCCATATTAAATGACAAGGTGAAAAAGTACAATAAATTCACTCATTTGATAAGGACTGTCTATTTCATGTTCTGAAAAAAAGTTTTAGGTAGGAGGCTATGTAAACGTGATCTCTATAATAACACAACTGATCTGGTGTTTCCCCCCTTCTGAACGCTTGTGCTTGCTAACCTGACATTGCTTTTCAAGGATTTTGCAGGAGGCAGGGGCTTAAGGCATCTTGGGGGTTGCAGAGTGCTAGTGTTTTATTGTTAAAAGAGGAGCTGAGCTGGGTTCTGTGTACAACAAGAGATTACGTGGAAAGACAATTTGAACGTCTGAAAGTTGGGAAGACTGAGAGCTTCAAGATGTTCTGATAATAAGTTCAGTTGGATATTTAGTTCATTTATAAAACCAACAAATAATGAAGAAAAACATAGCTTTCTTATTTTTCTACTTCCCTGCAAAACATCCTTCTACTAGTATCACAATGCATGTTTGTACTCTGAATTAACAGATTTTCAAACAAAACAATCCCTGTTGATTCAGCTTGCTCTGCAAACCTGCATTTGGTCACATCTACTTTCAGAAGTATTTCAGCTAAAAAAACCCCAAACAAACAAACAACTGTGACATCTATACAACTTTGCACTAAGAAGCATATCAGTGTAAAAGAAGAAAATTCACAGACTATTTGATGCTACATTGACCCTATGGCTGTTTCTTGCAACGATATACAGCACCTCTATCTAAAGCATGGGGGCTTCTTATCAGTTTAACCCCAGCTAGCAGTCAAAACCACAATAGCCACTTGTTCACTACCTGCCTCCACCCCCAATAAGCGAGAGAATTGAAAGGGAAGGGAGAAACTCATGGGTTGAGATAAAAAGTTTGATAAAATAACAGAACAATACTAATATACACTACTACTAATATATATAAAATGAATATAAAATAAAAAATACTCGCTGCAATTCCTCATGAACTCCGTCTGCATCGAGTAGACCACCCCAGGAAGCAGCACCCTGGTCCTGAACAGCCGATCCCAAGGGAAGAGAGAAAAAGGCAGAAAGGCCCAGAGGCCACTTCAAAATGGCAGGATCAGAATAGGCCAAACTAAAGGAACTCAACCAAACCAGAGCAGAACCAGAAGACACCTCCTACAACTGGAGAACCGGACTCTCCTTAAATATGAAACGTGATGCTGTTGACATGTAAAATTCTCATTGATCAGTCTGGATGTCAGTCAAGGTCTGCCCCATGTATGTACCCCTTCCTACCTGCCTCACACACATGGGCAGGTAGCCCAGAAAGACCTTGGCTTCCAGACAACAGCTGAGATAACAGTAAGTTCTTGCATTCTTTTTTTCCCAACTCCAAAACACTGGAAGTTACTTGAAGAAAAACATTAACTCTGCCCAGGGTGTTATCTTCTTGTTCTCAAACTAAATCCCAACAATGACTGTGCTAGCTATGAAGAAAGATTTCTAACTGCATGAAGAAAATTAACTCTATTTCAGTCAAACCAGTACATTTCTTAAACAAACTAGAGATTTTTTTTTTAGTGCATGAAAGGTACAAGGTAGTTGTGTATTGCACTTTCTTTTTATTACAGGGTAGAAAGTCAGGCTAGGTAAATCATAAGCTGAGATGGAGAACAACAAAAACATTGAAGATTTGTATTTGTCTCTAGCCTATATGCAGCAAAATTCAACAACCAAGTCCAGTGGAGAAGTTCAATTTGTCTTCCTTCATCTTTTGGCCACTTACACATTTATGTGTTCTGACATTAAATACTTGTATTTGATGTATTAAATACTTGTATTTTATGTATTAATACTGTATCAGAATGACTTTTTCAGGTACATATCTGGTCATATAAGCAGTATCACATATATTTTTTCCAGAGATGCATTTCACCTGCTGAAGCAAGTTCTGCTAAATCTTTTTGAAAACCTGTGCTTGTATGAAACTTAAGGTGTTTCACATTCTTTATGTTGCATGTCTGCACAGGATGAATTTCACCCTTTAAACTGAATGTGTTCTGTTCTCTCTCTCTTACTTCTAAAAGTAACAATAACCATGATTACTTGACAATTGAAAAACAACAACAAAAACCCACAAAACAAAACAAAAAACCACTACCTTTTCATGAAACAAGGCAATAAACTGGACAGTTTTTAAGTTTAATTTTTAACTTCTTACAGTTACTAACAAAGTTTCTTCTTCCTTCAGGAAATCACTTTAGCATCTGCTTAAAAAATGGTTTCTAAGACATTTTCTTAAATTGCTTTGTTGCTCTGTTCCTAGTTAGTTCAACATTGTCTGAAACCTTGAAATTAAGTATATTTTACACTGTAGAAGTTAAAATTGACAAAAAAAGTAAGTCTTTAAACATTGAAAGTGTTTTCCATTTGGTTTCTGCAGTAATTTTGTTATAGTACTTAACTTTTACCTTCGTCAGGGATTGAGGGAATTGCAGGAATGGAAGAACCATCTTTCTACATTTTCTCCAAATTGCAAGCTATTTCACCTTATTTTCGTTCCTCATTCTTTTTTTCTTTTTTTTTCTCCTTTTATTGGTACTTTTACTCAAATAAATTTTACCAATTTAAATTAACCTAAAAACTATTTACCTCTTCATCTCCAAAGTTCCTTGGTTATTTTTAATTTGATGTAGCATTTTTTGGGGTTGTTTTTGGTTTTGGTGGGGTTTTTTTGTTTGTTTGTTTGTTTGGGGGGGATTTTATTTGTTTGGTTGTTTATTTTGTTTTGTCCTTAGCACAAAAACGCAGTGGATGAAATTAAACAAATCATGCCACTCTACTACTTCTAGATCTATGCTTTGAAACATGAATCTTATAGAAGAAAAAAAAAAAAAATTAAAAAAAAAAAGTGGAGGGCAAATTAATCTTGCTGGGTTATCCTTCAGCTATTAAGGCTTATGTTTAGAAAGCACATTGTTGCTTATGTGTACACTAAGTAGCACCTGCACAGAAGCAAAGCAACTCTTGTCAGAGAGGTCAGCTAGATTTTTTGTCTTCAAAAACATAAATTAATCTGTGAAGAAAATATACACAAATGAGGATTACCACAAGGAATGCTAAGAATGTTTTCCCCGCATTGCCTGTCACCACGATTTAGTTTTACACTGAAAGATTCAGAAAAAAATGCATTGTCATGAGGTAATTTTTCTGTTTAATTATCTTCAACAAAGGATTAAAGAAACTAGAATGCTAAAAATAGTTCATCATCATAAATCAGTATTGGTTCAATGAATATTTAGTAGTAATGTGTTATTCTCATGAGGATCTAGCTCAATAGATGTCATATACTCTTGAATATACAAATATATCCTGAGTTAATGTTCAATAGTGTTTCTTCTCTAACAAAAAATTCTTCTGTGTCTTGGGTCCATACGCAGTTTGTTGAACTGTCTGTGAATAAATAGATTAAATGTGGATTCTATTCACTTTGAACTCAACCACCATGAAAACTAGAGGATCTGTCCCCTCTTCAAGGTATATAAGTTTCAGACAAGGCACGAAAATAATATGGAAATATTATCCTCTAGTTAAGGTGAAAGAATGATTAAGTTATGATGACAGGGTGCACAGGGATAGTAATGATGCTCATATGTGTGGTGCTGACCTGAAACCTTCTTCTTCATAGTTTCTTGACTCCCTACTAGTTAAGATATAAAATCTCTAATTCATTGCTAAAGAGTGCATGCTTACCAGTGCTGAGTCCATATAAGACAATCAGTAATTTTGCCTGCATTCTCAGGAATTCCTGGAATTACTGATTAATGTCATACAACACACTTGCAATGTTCCAAAGGTCTCCAGTATTTCTGGAGACCAAAGCCTTTCCCATTAATTGATGTTTTGTGGTGTGACTACTGCACTATTACTGGTCAATCACTATTTTCTGTTTCGTCTAGGTTTTGTGAGGCTTTTGGGGAAGAAAGGATACAAAATAATTGCCCAGATAGATATTTCTGCTGGGAGTTACAGCTACTTTAAAGGGGTTTTTTTAAATATAAATACAAGATTTATTCATGATGTTTCTCTTGAAATGTGAGATTACAGATAATTCAATTACTCTTTGCCACTCTTTCATTATCCCAGCATGTCTCAATTTTTCTTTCACTAGTACCTAATTAGTGTGTTTACTTTGGGGTTAATTAAATCAGCTAAATTATTTGAAATAAACTTCTGAGAAGTGATTTATTTTTTTTTAGGACTTAGACAGTCCAATTTGTTTTATTAGCTGTCTAAATTGCCATTGCTCTCATTTGAGACATGGTAGTGATACAATAAGCACACACACAAAGTCAATTGCAAATCAAAATTTATTATATTTTTACATTGTATTTACATATAAGAACGTAATACAACTCCAGATCTTGTGTAGGGTCATACTTATAACCATGTTATTTATATTTATTCAGGATAGGAGAGTAGTATTTGCTACTTGAGATCAATAAAACAGCCACAATATTGTTGACTAGTAATGTAATGTGCCTGATCTTTTATTGCAAGGAAGTAAAAAGTCCTTCATATTACAACGTTACGTATCTTTAGTGCTCTGAAAGAATACTATATTATCAACAGGAATGAAAGTATAAACATGAATTGATCTTTGAAATTTTTAATACAACATTTTAAACTGTTTGGTTACTCTACAAATATTGAAGTTAACTTTTTCAAGCTGTTTTACTAGTGAACCTGGACAAAAAGACTTGCAAATTTTCATAAAAGGAGCAGGTTTAATAAATAGCAATATGGTGTTATATTTCTGTTTAATTTGTCAACTTGAGCAAGAGAAGTACTAGTAGCATAAGGTACTTAAAAATCATTTCCTGTTCCAGTTGAACCATTTTACTGTGATTTGGAATGGATACAGAAACTGGTAAAGACCTATGTTTCTAACCTGAAGAGAAAAAACATGGTTCTCTCATTTCTAGATCATAACAAGAGTAAAATCTCATTCTCTGGGCAGCAGACCTACTCTAGAAACTAGAACATGTAATTCTCAAATTTGCCTTTCTGGGACATTAAAATTAAAGAATTATTTCAGTATTATACTACTAAGATGGAAAATTGCTTGGAGGAGAAGAGTTTTATTCTTGAACTACCTTTAGAGAAACGGGAAGTGCCAACAAAAGGAGCCAAGGAGAAGGCCTTCCTCATTTAAAACACAGAGTGTTGAAGCATTAAGGGTGTGAGGTGGAAAGCAACCAGGTGTATGCATTGCTGATTTTCCTCATTTTCATTAAATTCTTCTTTTAACCTTTACTTTATGACATATATATGACCTATTCAAACTTGTTTCAAATATCTTCTGATGATAGTTTTTCTAAAGACCACATTCCAAACTGAGATTTCCCTCTCATTAGGATGTGATGGCTGTTATTTTGCACTGGAATATCTGAAGAAAAATTTTCTCTAAAACTATGGACAAAATCTTAGTCATGGACAGTTCCTCACAACTTAGGGAGAAGTTTTTCTTTCCAACTGAAATTTCTTTGATCTTTTCATAGCATTCCTCACAAGGTAGAATCTAGTGATACAAACTGCTAACAAAAATCAGGGAAAAAATTAATAAGACAAAATGCTTTAAGTTTCTGATACGTTTCCTTTTTGCTACATTTGGAAAACACTCTGAAGAATGAAACTGGGACAAATCCAGCTAGAATTTTTATTTTTTAAGAAAATATTTTACACACTATCTTCCTTATAATGCTTACCTACTCATAACGACCTTCATCTGGAATTTGCTAGCACTCTGCAAACATTAATTAGTGCATTATTAAGAGCACTGATAATTTCCTGAATAATAGTGAGAACACTTAAAACATCGTCTTTACTTTAATTATTGTTAAGGATTGTCAATACTCTCCAGAATTTTACCTAACAGTACAGAAACCTCCTATGTAAATCGTCTTGTTAGATCTGAAATCTTATGTCATTACAATTTCAGTCTTCCTAGACCTTACTACTATTTCAGTATTCCAAAAGAATAAAGATATACCCTCCTCTCTCTTGTCTCCAGGTGCTGATATAGAGACAAAGAAACACAATTATAAAGACTGGGTCAAGGGAAGAATGAAAAATATTGCACAACATAGTCACTGACATCATGACTGATAGACCGAGTGCAAATATAGAAGTATGCTAGATGAAATAAGCTGTCTCAAATCTCTCTCAGGGGAGAAAGAAGAAACCAAAGAGCATAGTTTTCTCGCATTGTCTCTGACAACAATCCCAATTCAATCTGTCAAACAGAGTGTATTGCAATCACTTTATTAGTGACCTTTACAGGTAGTGACTTTGATAAAAGATTTCCCAAACTGAAGAAAGTTTATATTTCTTTTCTATAGTATGTTTTATAAAAAATGTGGGTTTTTTTCATTTAAGATTACAGTCTGCCTCTTTGGGCTGAAAGAATCATTTAGACTCTCTAAAAGTTAAATGTGGTTGCTTTTCCTCACCTGTCCGTAATACTTCTGCAGGATTACAGCAATAGGGCATGCACTCCTGCATGGATAACACATTGTGTTTAGAATCTTATGGATAAACTTCTTTAATAATTGTATGTCTGTCGCTACTCCAAAAATATATCAGAATTTTGGCAGAAAGATGTATCCATCTGACAAAGGAAAGCAAAGCTTCAAGAAAACTTGCAATGGAGTGACATCCATCAAACTCCTAAAGGGTTTTAAATTTTTAAAGTAGTTATTATAATAAATACTTTCATCTACACGTATTTAATGCATATAGCTACATATTAATAACATTGTCAGTATTTCTAGACTGCAGTAATGCTATTACCAGTCCCCCAAAACTGATGGAGAAAATGCACATGCATTCACTTGAAGATCACATTCCAGATAAAAAAGAGACTTCTCAATATTGCCAGTGTTCCCCCAATAAGTGGAAAGCAACTAAAGAAAAGAAGAACCAGCAGCTGGGAGACAAGAAGTCTTTAGCAAGGTGACCTTTAAAATTCCTGTAAAGGTAATACAATAATAAAATATTTAAACATAATATTTCATGTGTATCATCCATATTTGCAGTATTCACTTGGTTACAGCGGTATGTTTGCTCTGATAAAATTTGACACAGCATTCTGCCTCCAATTTCCACGGTGCATGATGATTCCTTTCGTATCTACTAACTTTCCCTTGTTCAAAACTCAATTCACAATGACAAGTTTATATCTTATATAGGAGAAGAAGCACTAGAAATATGTAACAGGTTTTCTTCATATATTAGATGGTATTTGGGCATACATATCTGTAGCTCAATGAGTGGATCATCCATTATGATTCATAACCCTCCATCGAAGATAAGAAATATCATTTTCCTGATTGTCAAATTTGGGCAGTCTTATAGCAGTGTCTTGTCTGGGGAGGACAGTCAACCAAATAATGACCCTGGATCTCAGCAGAGTGAGCTACAACTTGTTCATGGAACTGGTAGGCAGGAACTAGAGCAGGGAAAGGGCCAGGGAAAGATTCCTGGTAATGAAGAACAGCCTTTGCAAACAGTAATAATCCACTCCAAAGTGCAGGAGAATACACAAGCTGCAGATGGACAGTGTGACTGAAGACCACATTCCTAACTGAACTGAAGTGCAAAAAAATATAGCAAAAGAGGAACTGCGGACAGGCTAGATTTGAGACATTATAGAGACATTTGGACTTGTCTAAAATATATATATTCTAGTTTGTGGACTTCTGTTTTGATTGGTTTTTTTTGGTTTGGTTGGTTTGGTTTTGGTTTTGGTTTTGTTTGTTTTGGTTTTTGTTCACAGTATCACAGTATCACAGTATCACAGTATCACAGTATGCTAGGGATTGGAAAGGACCTCAAAAGATCATCTAGTTCAATCCCTCTGCCGGAGCAGCAACACCTAGATGAGGTTACACAGGAAGGCGTCCAGGTGGGTTTTGAATGTCTCCAGAGAAGGAGACTCCACNTAAGGTCACCCCTTAGTCTCCTCCAAACTCAAGAGACCCAGCTCCCTCAGTCTTTCCTCATAAGGGAGATGCTCCACTCCCTTAATCATCTTAGTTGCCCTACGCTGGACCCTCTCCAGCAGCTCCCTGTCCTTCTTGAACTGAGGGGCTTGTTTGTTTGTTTGTTTGTTTTCCTTGGAGCTATCACTTAGGCAGGAAGAAGGTGGTTAAAGAAGAGATAGCAACCATATATAGATAGACACATAGATGTAGGTGTGCATGTGTTTGATATGTACACACGTGTATACCCATACTTTTAAGAAACTTTAGATGCTTATTCGAATGTTGGATATTGTAATTTAAATCACGTATAATACTATGTACTATGTGGTGTGATGCAAATTTGTGTGGAATTTATGTGGATGCAAAATAACCTGAATAGTTAATTGAAGCCTTCCAAAGAGTCACACATTGTAGACCTGGGATGTTAATAAATATATCACAATAGAAACACCATAGTCTAACATTTCCTTCATTCAAATAGTGGAGAATATTCAATTAAAAATGCATATTTTTTTCAGCTGTGATAGTTAGGAATTTTCTTGAGGTTTGAGCTGAGTAAAAGTCGAGTGAGTTCATGTAGGAATTTGCCTCTGGACACACTGAAATATCAAAAGCAATTTGACTGTGGTTCAGAACACTGGGGTCAGGTCTCCCGCTTCAGATTTCAACCATTTTATTTTTCCCAGACCCCAAGATTCACTTCTCTGTATCCCAGCTTCCCAAATCTCTCTCCTACAAGCATAATATTAGCATGATTATTTTCAAGTGAGTAATAAACATTGCAGAGAAACAACATTGTTGTTTTATGCTGAGTAAACAACCTAATCATCTAACTCTTGGGGGAGAGGAGAAAGAGGGAAAATGGAGAGGAGCTGGAAGAATCAGATGGTACTGGAAGGCTAGCAAGCAATGACATTGTGTGTCAATATCATAATTTGAACAACTCATTCTGGTTTTATATGACACAAAGAACGATACTTTCTGCATTCAAGGGCTGAGGTATGACTGGGCCCAAGGGCAATGCTGGAGCTGGCAGCAGCCATGGTGGCACAGCCCCAGAGGAGGCCTCTCCTCACTCACCCTCTCTCAGCTGCCTACAACCAGCTGCACCCAGCAGGTGAAGGACTGCCTTCCTCAGGGACTGCTGACTGCCCCAGGGGACATGGAGGGAGAGAAGGCTGAGCCCCAGCAGCTGCCTGTTCTGCTGTCCCTGCAGTGTCTTGTTCTTCTTCCCTTGGCTTTCACCCTTTTCTTTCTGTTCCAGCACCTTTTGCCTCTCAGAAGAAAGAAATGCGTTTGTCACATCCAGTGTTTTTGCGGGGGGGGGCGGTGAGGCTGCAAGTTCTGGTCTCAGTCTCCTTCTTTCCCCACCTCTCACTCATCCTCAGGCCTTAACACAGGCCCTTGAAGGGGTCCTGGTTTTAAGCCTGTTCTCCTGAGCCTTCTGTGCAGCAGAACCTAGTTCTGGTGGTATCTGCTCCAAGCAGTTTTTCTCCCTTTTCCATGACATCAGCAAATTTACAGTCACTTAGTGGACAGGAGACTATGACTCCGTGTTCCCTTTTGACACAAAGTTTATGGTATAATTTGTATAACGCACAAAGTCACATTTTTTTTCTGAAACTACTGACCTAACTCTTTTGTTTAACACTAGGAAAATAAAAAAAACAAAGCAGTAATAAAGCACCTAGCATAATATTTCTCTTGACTGACTATTGATAATCTATGAAGGGTTTGAGGTTAATTTTTCCAAATATATTTATTTCTAAAATGGGGCCTCTCAATGCTCTGAAAGTATATGTACCAAATCGCTTAAAAAGTTTCAGAGAAACAGTGATGACAGCTTAAAGGAGAATATAAAAAGGGATGTAAAAATGATTTAAGGCTCCAAGTCTATCTCTAGATATGTGTCTGAACCTGCTATCACAGTTAGTTAATTGGAGTCATACCCAGTAAGTGAAGAGAAAGCTTTCACCTTTACAGGTAAAAAGACATTATAGTGAAAACAACAGATACTATACCTAGCATAGTCAGCCTAGACAATAAATTCCTTTCCCAAATAAGTGTTTAAAATTTCCCAACTGAAGCATGTGCTCCTTTAGTATTTGACATGAACTACAAAAGGTCTTCACATCAGCCTGTTGATAAGGTAGTGGTGATACTGTTTTAGAAGAAATGGTATCAATACCCTGATAAGCATCATAAGCAGCAAATGCATATTGAATGCCTCAGCAATAAAAGCATGTTGATGTCATCTAGAACTCAGCTTACAGACGGGAGTCTGCCTTTAAGTGTACTCTCAAGAAAATATTTTTCACGGTTCCCCAAAATACACACACTGATTTTTTGTGATTTTTGGTTAATTGGTTGGTGGTTTGCTCGTTTGGTTGTTTGGTTGTTTGGTTGTTTTAAAAAAATGGATTAATACATTACTGTTGGTATGATCAGTGGTAAACGGATAAACCCAATTTAGATCTCTATATCATTCAATTGAGTTACATTAAAGTACTGTCAGAAATACACAGTGTAATTTCATACCAACATCAGTAAATTCGAGTGTAAATTATTGACACAACTGAGCAATGATAGTATTGCCTCTGCTACTCTGTTTACAACAATGGCTTTAGGGCACTCTTGGATATATTTTTGTCAGATACTGCATCTTCTTATGTTGGATTTGACATATTTCGTAAAAGACATTCTTCACCATATTACTAAAGAACAAGATCACTTCAGCTTTTTAATCTAGTAATAATGAATCAACATTCAGCCAGTCCATCAAAAAAACAATGAATTTCTGTCCAATATAATTCCTCCATTTTGTCACATGAATAGTTTTCTTTCTTAAGAGTGATTATTATGACAGAAACAAGGGTATGTGATCAACCCTTTAGTGCCTTTGGCTTTTCATTGGTCTAGATATCGTGCTGTCAACTAATCACTTTGTCTATTTTTGTGTGTGCTTGCACACTTCTTTGTGTTCAAAACAGTTGCTATCACACACATTAATTAAAACTTAGTTGCTTCTTTGCAGGTGAAGCTTCGCAGAAATTCTAGAACTGACTAAATCAGCATTGATTTTCTTACACTTAAATGTATTACTTTGACCTGTTTTCAACTCCACGCCAAGATTACCACCACTCTGGTCACGAAATCTGTAATCAATTGACTAGTAAGAAACTGAGAGCACATATTTTTTCATTAATGTGGTTCAAAGAAGCAAAGCAGTGTGCTATTGTGGCAGCATGCAGAGTTCTTGTTTCTCAGTCACCATTTCATGAACTCAGGTGAACTGAGTGCATTGAGATTTGTGTTGCAGTCCTAAACAGATTTGAGAAGAATGTGGCTTAAAGACAGCTGTTCATTTTCTTCTCAGTTGCCTGTAGTCCTTTTATCTAGATTTCTATTTAGTGCCTGTTATGGAAGATAATGAAAATGTATGATACATATTTCATCAGACTTGTAACCAGTCTACCTCCTTGGGAATGAGGTGTGCAGAATTTAATGAAAGGCCAGAATCAATGTGAAATTTTATTATTGCTATTCCAGAGTGATTATTGTAGGACTGGGGCTTAAACTCTATCCTCTAATAATATCTTTTCCCCCTAACTGAAGCAACTTTTTAAAAGTTTGCCCCCCCCCCAACCCCCGCAGGTCCGAAGCAGTATGAAATTGGTATCTATTATGAAAAATACATTACAGTAGAAGTTCCTATCAAGATTAATAATTGTTCTATATACTGTAAGAACATAGGAAGAGATGAACTAAGAAACACTGTAAAGTGAATAAATGAAACATAGCAAGCAGTGGAGCATATTGATTGAGGTTTTCTGCAGGAACTAAAAACAGAGAACAGAGACAGCTGGAAATCTTACTGCATATTACTGTGGGTACAAAAGTCCATAACAGAGATTTAGAGAAATAAGTGATGAAAATGCCTAGCTACTTTCAGTTAACAATTTATTATACGATTGCTGCAGACATCAGGAATCCAAGAATAGTGTCTTTGCCTACGTAAATCTGTTCTGTGCATAAGAGAGAATGTGAAGGGAAGTACTTGTGAAAACCTGAAAATGTGTGATCAGTGGAGAAATACATATTGCAGCTGCTCAGCTTCACCCATGGTGGGGCAGGGCTCTGCAGAGCTGGAGGCTGGTACTGTGGCATCACTGGGGCAGGGACTGATGGCCCTGGGCTCCTGGGTCATAGGCAGGTGGGGGAATCCCTAAAGGGACTGAGAATGGGATTGTCAGGGCTAAAAGTGTCTTCATGGTGCTGAGAAAACAAAATAATTGTGAGTAAATTTTTAGCAAATGGTTTGTATCTGCCACAGTAATATTGACAAATGAATGTGGCACACACATCCACATACACATTTCAATACTGCACAAGTACCATTTTGCAGCTTCAGTATCAATTTGCATTTCTTGTGTTTGCATATTATTAACAATGCCTCTTTGTACTATACAGGTGTCTAACTTTGTAGATGCCACAGTTGGGAATGATTATTGTTAATACAATATAAATTCCACTGGATTAGGAAGAAGCAAAAATAATTCGAAGTAAAAAAAAATATGGTCAGTGTGATCTCGACCTCATGATTCAGTGCCAGATTCATAATTCCAGTAGAAGATTCTCCAGAGCAGTTTCCTTTGCTGCTTATCTGACATTCAGGAGCTCATCCTCTGCCCCCAAACTCCATCTCAACAGACATATTCCATAAATTTGACTGGAATTATTGTTGGCACTTTGCATTGCCTATGGACTTGAGCAATACGAAGCTACATCCTAACAGACAGTCTGACAGAAGAGAGGTGAATCAAAGGACAGTTGCCTACATTTTTGAGAATGGAGCTGAGTCAAAACATCTAAGAATGAAGGAACTTAATAATCTTTAGGATGACAAATGCGCTGCTAGTTTGGATACAGGATATTTTAAAAGTAAAATGGAAGATACTTCCACTAATTTCTATATAAATATGATCCAGCTCTTTAAAAATATTTAAAAGCTTACATCTAATCTTAGGTTGGATTTAGGTGTCTCTGAGAATTGGAGCCTTGGTGCCTATCTGCAGAATTAGGTGCCTAAATATCTATATGTATCTGTTCCTAATTACTATGTCCACCTGTGGAGTCAAATTGCCATTCTCTTGCCTTAGATGAAAATCCATCTTTTTTTCACATTTCTAATTACAAAAGATCAAATAATTTCAGACCTAGCTCTTACTCATACAGACTATATAGTGTTTTGTTGACAGCGTAATGAATTCTGGAATGAGGATGGGAGAACAAACCAATAACAATTCCACAGTTGTGATGAGATTGGAAGAGTAGAGTTTTCAGCATTAGACACAATTTTTGTCAATTCTTCTCCCAGAAAAATTCAAGACCTTTGCAGACAACCAGCTCTAGAAGGAAGAGGACGTACTATTGTCTTCGGTATAAATGATAGCAGGAAGTAAGTGATAGCAATATTATTGTGTACTACGGAAATAATGTTTGAATAGGATAAACCAGCAAGTTTTCACTCTAATGACTGTCTTTTAACTTTTTTTTGCCCTTCTGAGTTGCAGGGACTGTGAAAAACAGAGCAAACTGCTTAGTTTTGTGTTTGTTCTTTTTCTGCCCATTTACCTTATACAGCAATACTTTTTAACGAAGTATTTCTAAATAACTGTACTTCACAGTACATCCTCCCCGCAAGAAGGGGACAGAATAAGGTAATTTCCTTGAATGAACAGAATAAAACCAGTAGCCTTTGAATTCTAGATGTGTCTTCTCTGACTTCCTTTTCCATATAAATATACGAGTTTGATTGTACCCATTCACTGTGTGAATCTCTCCTGTCACCCTTTTTGAAAACAGATGCTATCCTAAGATTCAGTAGAGTACTCTTGACATTCTTAAAAGGGCTGTAACATTTCCAAGAGGCTGTTCTTCAAAGTCATTCAGGAAATCTGCATTCATTTGATGGACATTAATATTACTTAAAATGTAATTAAAATCTTGTCAACCTGTGAAAAATGTAATATGTTCATTTTTTATGTGCAACCAGTCATAAGATTCTCATGGGTGGTAGGTGTACAGTAAACTCCGTTAGGATCAGATTAGCGGCAATAATTGTAACCAAGCCAGCTACACAGATCCAGAAATAGTTCCAATAAAAAACTGGTGACTAAAGTAGGGATTAGGTGCCTAAATCTAAAATTATTCAAGACTACATTTAAGATTTGCTTCAGAAGTGCAACATGAAGCGCCATGCCCTTGAATAATAGTAATAGCTGACTAGGAAGCAGGCCAGCAAGGTGACCTTTATTCTTTAGCCTGTTTGTGTCTTTTTCCTCTAATTTATAGGACCAAGCTAATATTTCAGAAAATCACATATCGGCTCATTTGGTGAGCTGGCATTTTATGTTTTTTTCCTCTAGAGAGTGGAAAAATTTAAGACATTCATACCTCTTGGCTTCCCCATATCCCAGCTGAGAACTATTAGCTATTATGATTCCAAAGCATAGAGTAAAAAGCCCCGAAATTCTGTCTCCAGGGGCTACGTGTGTCTCTTACGGATGGTCTTTTTTTTTTTTTCCCTGAATCTAGATGTTACTAAATAAAAATAAGATGGTTCTCCAGGAAAAAAGTAATATATCTTCCCCCTCCCCCGTTCACCCCTTCACCCACTCTGTCTTCAAAATCTTACTACCCTCAAATACCGCAAAAGGTGGAAGAGTCAGAGTGAAAGGAGCATATTTGGATTGTGGTAGCATTACTAAGTGGAAAGTAAAACTTTATCTTTGGATTCCAGAGCTGATGTATACTATCCATATGGCAATATTTTTGTACCCTGCCTTTTTTGATAGCCATGTCGAATACGTCACATTTATGCCAATATAAATTGATAATAGCTAATTGCATATCAGATTCGTTGCCTCATTATGAGTGAGAACATAGGCCACCTTCTATAGTTGTAATATGAACACTATTTTAACTACAGATTAATATTCCGCTCATGAAGTTTAATTAGTAAGAAATATAGCTGGAGAATTATTCATTATGACCAATTGTTACTATTTGTCACCAAGGTTTCTTAATTATTCGCTTTGGCTAGAAGCTAATTAGCTTCATGTCTTACTTGCTAATTAGCAAAGAAATACATTTTCAACCATATATACCAAGAGAGAAAGAGAGAATGATTATTTGGCACCAAGTTTTAGTTTTAACTAAAGATATTTATTTGAGAAATTGCAAAGTTTTATTCTGCCTAATCAAAATTAACAGCAGGTCATTTAGACAAGTTCAAAATTTAGCTAATTCATTTAGAACTCTAAATTCAGACAAAATTTTCAGTTCATTTTGTGGGCTTCCCTTCCTTGTACGTATTTTTTTTCAGAGCAGATGGACCTTAACAACTTGACTCAGAGTAATAACTGGTTTTTAACGAAAAACCTCATATGACTTTCAGTTGTTTTCTATTGTTTCTTTGGTCTCAAAGTGGTTTTAATGCATTTGATTTAAATTGCCTTTGGAGGGAACTTTCTGTGTGCATTCCAGAGAGCCCCTCAACATGTGCCCTGTACCTTCACACCACTTGTTTACCACCGGCTGTCTCTGGGATCCTTAAAAGATCCCAGATGCTTCAGGTGGTTCATATTACAAAAGGGTTCAAGTGCTGCATCCTCCCTTCGTTTTCAACTGCTAGGTCCCTACAAACCTCTATTCCTGTGTCATTCTGACCATCTAGTTGTTCATCTTTGCCACTTACCTTTTCTTAAGTTTTCTAAATGACTGGAATCTACTTAGACATTTAACGAACCCTTCATCACCACCCAACTCATTCTTACATTTTATTTTAAAGTCTTTTTTTTTTTTTAATTTTTTCCCTAGAACATGTATTCCAAATCCCAGCACAGAAGCAGTACCAGAGAGGAGCAGCTTATCCCTCTGAGCAGACTGCCATGTGGAAGCAGGTTTCCTAATAAAGCACTTAGAATTTCTCAGAGATGCAATCACCTTGTAGCAGCTATAGGAGGCAGAGAATCTTCTTTGTGCTGCCAGGCATCTTAGGGCCAGCATTGGTTCAAATTCAAGATGCTGAGGGCAACCTTTTTGAGTTACAGTCACTGATGGTGGTAGCACCACGAACCCACTTCACTGATCTCAGTTAAATATTTTGGCAAGAGGATACCAAAAAGAGGCTACCATTTTTCAGTCCAAGGCACACATAGGACAGTTTTACAAGGAAAAGGATTGTGCTCTGTTACGTCTTGTAAACTCCATCCATGGTCCCTGTCAACAACACTTACATGGAGTTGCACCAAACTCAAAATAATTTTTGACCTTCACTGCAGATGGCATCCATAGTTTCATGTGTTGCACCTTCAGTTAACACACCAATTTACAGCCAGGATAAGAATCCACCTTTGATATGCATACCTCTCAACAGGGATATATAGGGGGACACATATTAATATAATGTGTTCCTAATTTGGGGGAACTACTATACATTAGGAATCACAAGGTACAGCTATTTTGTCTTTAAAAATAATTTTTCATGAGCCAGAAGCTGCAGAATAAAATTTTCATTTGGCTACTACATCAGAAATTTCCTATGTGTTCCTTAACTTGTTTGAGCGCATGGTCCAAATGAGCTACACAAGCAACAGGACATGATCATAGAATCATAAAATCATAGAATAGTTTGGCTTGGAAGGGACCTTCAAAGATCATCTAGTCCAACCCCCCTGCAATGAGCAGGGACATCTGCAACTAGATCAGGTTGCTCAGGGCCCTGTCCAGCCAGGCCTTGAATATTTCCAGGTATGGGGCATCTACCACCTCTCTGGACAACGTGTTCCAGTGTTTCACCACCCTCATTGTAAAAATTTTTTTCCTTATGTCTAGCCTGAATCTCCCCTGTTTTAGTTTAAAATAATTACCCCTCGTCCTGTTGTAATAGGCTCTGTCCCCATCTTTCTTATAGGCCCCTTTAAGTACTGAAAGGTTCCAATATGGTCTCCCTGGAATCTTCTCCTCTCCAGGATGAGCAATCCCAACTCTCTCAGGCTTTCCTCATGAGTGAGGTGTTCCTCCCCTCTGATAATTTTGTGGCTCTCCTTTGGACCCTTTCCAACAGGTCCACATCTTTCCCTATGGAGGCTCTCAGAGCTGGACATGTTACTCCAGATGGGGCCTCATCAGAGCAGTGTCAGAATTACATCCCTCGACCTGCTGGCCACACTCCTTTTAATGCAGCCCAAGATACGTTTTGCCTTCTGGGCTGGAAATGCACGTGCTGGCTCATGTCTAATCTTTCATCCACCAGTACACCAAAGTCCTTCTTGGCATGCCAGTACTCGATCCCTTCATCCCTCAGCCTGTATTGATACCGAGGATTGCCCTGACCCAGGTGCAGGATCTCGTATTTGGCCTTGTTGAAACTCATGAAAATACTAGAATCATTTGTTAGCACTTCACAAAGTACCATGTTGTAGCTCACTTCTGTAGAAGAATTACAGTTTCAAAAATGTATGCATCATTACATGTTAATTGATGTTAATTGCTTGTCTTGTAGCTGTACCAGTCTCTGCTGTCACGTTATACTTGATATGACTGAAGATGGGAAATGCTTTTCAGTGATCATAGTTATCCTCTGTCATACTCAGTAAGGCTGTGTTGTGTTCTTTGAAGAAATGAAATAAGAAAAGAATCATGGCCAGATGTGCACCATCACCCAGAAGCTATATTCACAAGCAAATAAATTAAGCAATTATTTTCTCATCATACCCACTGCCATGGGCAGCATTAGAGCAGCCAAGCTGTAAGCTGAAGCTAGGGACAATTTCCTTAACTTTTCATGTTAACAGTTGGCAACTCAGGCGTTAGAAAGTATATTAGTGAAAACAGATGTATCAGAAATTCTCTCTAAATTCATCTTGTCTTTGAGAGGCACATAAATGTCAGAAGGTGCAGTACCATTCTACTCAGACTAAGCTTTACTGTTGTATGGGAAGGTATAAACTAATCAAGTTTAAGTCATACAGATGAATACTTGAGAGAAGACAAAGAAACAGTAAAAAGAGGTTAATTAGGTCCATTCTTCCCAGAACTCAAGGGAGCTATTATCTTACATCCAGAGAACAGTAATTCTTATCAGCCTGAGAGAGCTTGAGTCCACCTGGCATTGTATGGAGGTCCTCTCTGTCAACCAAAAGGCATGGATGGAGAGACCTGTGCTGTTCGGTGATAATTGATACTAGTATCCGTGTTACTAGTCAAGACAATGTGTGCTACAGTCATTCAGATGTAAAATTTCTAAATATGTCTTGTCAGTTTGAAAACTTAGGTTCATGGTACCCACTTAATAGAAAACACATACCTGCCACCAAATGAAATAGACCCAGTCCAAAAGATTTCTACATGTCTCTGCCCCTGCCCTGTATTTAGAAGCAACACCCTCTGAGTTCTCTCAGGGGAAACCTCTACAACCACTCATAGCTCTGGGTTAAACATAGTACCTTCAACAACTGAGAACAGTCTGCGGATCTAATAGCATCTGGCAAAATTACGTAAGGTTTCCAACACAGAAATAAATATTTAGATCCTTGCCTCTCAAGCTTAATATGTCTGAAAACAGAGGTGTCCCCCTATCTATCCCTGTTGAGAGGTATGCATATCAAAGATGGATTCTTGTGTTCCCATGTTCCCTATTGCAATTAATGTCTGACAAGTAAAAATTCGACAGAATATTTTGTATCCTTTTGAAGACTGTCTTTTTTTCAGAATTATTCAAAACACCAGCAAATGTATTTTAGCCACTGATTCTTTCAGTCTTATCTATTTACATTTTTATAATCAGCTCCCTGAAAACAAATTTATAGACTAAATGATTGCATTATCTAAATAGGCTAACTCTAATTTATTTACCTCTGACTTATCTTACTTAAAAACACACACTTAAGTATCTCCTAACTTTTTAACAAACTATCTCAATGACATTTTTTCCTTTTAGAGCTTCTTAAACTACTTCTTCAAATAGCTTATGTATTGCATGTTTAAAAAAATGTACTGTAAAACAAAATAAGATGGTAAAAGCTTTTTTCATTTGTATTTATTCAATAATGTTTGGCAGGGACCCTTTTCAATTCACATTCATTTCATTTGCTGAAATTATCTTCCCTCTCCTCTCCTCTCTCCATCCTCTCTCCTTCCTCCTCTCCCCTCCTCCCCTCCCCTCTCTTCCCTTCTCCTCCTCTCTCCTCCCCTCTCTTCTCGTGAATCACCTATTCATTCTCAAAGAACCATCTCTAAAATTTTTACAGTTCCTTTTATAGTTCTACCAGATAGGAATCAGTAAAATTTGGAGAACCACAGAACTAGACTTAATGTCTACATAGGAATCAGTACCTGTTTGAAAATGAAATTAAATTATATTTAATTAAATTCAAGTTAAATCACTGTGTGAACGTGTGATTCTGAGGTCATGATACATTGACTACAGACTTATACAAGTACTCTTGGAAAAATGGAAGAACCAGAAGAACTAGACAAAAATCTTGGCATTCTCAGTGGAGAATGGGAAGAAGGTGAAGTAGGGGCAAATTAACAAGAAACCATGACTATGGCAAGCACTAAAATTTTGTGTTTTCTTTAGTGGAGTGGCTCACAGTGTTGTTTAACCTAGCACAGGCACACATATGTTTGAGTGAGGTTCTCTAGAAATGGTTATCCATGCATCTGAATCTTAGTTTTGTTTCCTGAATGCTTCTCTTTTTAATCATGAGTGTGATATTTCTGCTGTTAAATACGGATAAGGGTCAGTAATAGATTTTAAAACAAACAAAAACTCAATGAGAAATTCTGATATTTTTCCCCAAAATTTCATTTGCTAATCTCATCTTTACAGTTTCGTTTTTCAGTATTGTCACCATTTTTATTTACTAATGCTAGACTGTTTACCTCACAGGCATTCTCAGTCATACTAACCCATTAAAGAAAATGTACAAAACAGACTGCCAAAGGAGAGCCTTTAAAGGCAACCTGCAGTTGTTTGAGAAGCAAATCAAATTTTATTTGTTTTCATCAATATCACTAGCTGTTCAATGAAATATGAAAATTTATTCATGAACAAAATTGCATTTGAACATGATCAGCTTGATTTAAGAAGGACGATGAGATATTGCACTGCCGTTGTACTGATTTTGTTGGTCTACAGGAAGAAAAATGACAACAAACACCACTAAAAGAACATTAGTCATTTTTTTTATAACTTCCTCTTTAGATTTCAATTAAAACTTAATAGGAATAAATATAAAACACAATGGTTATGAATGTCCAAAAGAAGACTAAGGTCAAGGTATTTGGATAAATGAACCTTATCAGATTCAAATATATAGTATCCTTAATAATCCTTATACTTCTATATAGTTTAAATCTTTAGTTATGATAATTGTTATTTTACTTTAACAGCACTGAATACACATCATGTCAAGAGCATCTGATATACATCCTCTTCTGAAACGTATTTTCTGTTGCACTAAGGATACAAAAAGGAAGTGGGGCTGTAGGATAGGACTTAAACTCATTCCTTCCAAATTCTAATTCCTATAATGGATTTTTAGATTTGAGATTCTGATTAAAAGTCCACCCGAGTAATCTAAAACCTTTGCATCAGCCTCTTGAAAACCTTCCTATGCAGCTGCCTTAGCTGCAGAGATTGCTTTAGGAACACAGATTCCCAAAATGAGGAATATTACAGCAATTCCTTAAAAGATTCAAGACTGTAAAAAAAAAAGCAGCAAAAACTGTTGACAACTGTTGCATTCTTGAAAGCAAACCCCTAAGGAGAATAAAACAAAAGTTAGCAAATATATACACATTCTGCAATGAAACTATCAAAACAAAACTTTATTTTTTTTTAATCACTCTTTCCAATGTTAATTCACTAGTTTCCTATTTCTAATCTCTTACATGTCCTTTTAATTATATTTTCTTTATTGTTTTTTCCTTATTTTATTCTGTGCTAGGTTTTGGTGCTTTTTTTGTTAGGGAGAAATAAGAGGTATTTTTACTCTCCTCTGTATTTTACCGTATTCTTTCCTTCTGTTGCCTTTTTCAAATACTTATCCAGATTTAGTAGATTTATCTATCTGTGCAGGAGCAAGGCATTTAGGAATTATGAATGAACTGTCAGGTCTAAAAAGCTGTAATACCATGTAAATTACTTTCCCCATATGGTTATCAGGTCCCTATTTTATATTTATCCTTGTTTTCATTTCACTGTTTTCCTCTGAGCATTACTGAATGGGGGTTTTGGTTTGGTTTGGTTTTGTTTTGTGATAGGAAAAGAACAGAAGGGTACTTCTGACAAACATAAGTCTCTTCTACATGAATCATAACTGTGACCTGCTTGTGTAAAATCTAGCAGTACTTCTGAACTTCATTGAACGGGATAACCAAACAAAGACAAAATTTCTGCATAAAATAAAATTATCATAAGGTTTGGATAACAAAATAAGAGCAGTTCCTTTAAATGATTTCCTCACATGAGGCTCACTTCTGACATATTTACAATAGGTATTGTAAAAAGTAGCATATGCCACATTTTAAATTTTGGATTCAAAGGAATCAAACTTACAGGTTACAGTTGTTATATGTAAGTTATTGGAAGTTCTACCTTTGGGTTCAATGTATTATGATTTTACCCACAAGCTTTTTGCAGCCTTATTTCCCACAGTTATGTGCCTAAGGACAATTGTTGTTTCTCTTAAAAAAACTTAAGAGACAGACAACATACCCTAGCAAAATCTTTCCTCCATTTTAAACACAATCAACTAAAGTCTTACCAAGCACATTACTGTACATTTTCATGTAACACTGTTTTACTTCCTCTGTATAGATCCTACATTTGATTTGGCAGTACAGCATTGTTGTCAGAACTCTGTGTGCACTCAAAGACAGCCAAACTATAATATTAGTAGCTCTTGCACTTTAACTTAATGGGAGCTTTAATCAGGAACATAATATAATATCTTAGTAACAAGGAGAAATGCAAAATTCAAGTATTAATATAAGTGTAGTACATTGACTTAAAACAGATGCAATTGCTATAGTAAATAGATATATATTTATATATATATAGTAAATATGCATATGACAATTAAACCAGACCAATTGATAGAACCTCAGTAAAGCTACTTGCACTTAGGCATTTGCTTACCTGTTATACAAAACAAATCGCAAGTGCCAACACAGTTCAGGAGTAGGATAATAGCAATGAACCACATCAGAGTGAAAACAGTTAAATCAATCTTCGCTGAAGAATTGTTTCTGCTCCAATTTATACATCTACACAGAATCCTGAAACATCTTAGATCAAATCTTCATGGACCACAGTAACATAGTGACATAGAGAACCAACATCAATATATGTGACTGAAAAAAGTTACTTCTATATAAATTTAAAAAATATTACTAGATTACAAATTCTGTGGAGAGTTTTAGATAGTTGTTTTATTTGACAGTTAGTCAGAAGGCTAGAAAATCCCAGTTCTCCAGACTATTCTTGTAAGCAACTAGTACAGTCAAATCCCTTATTCAGCTTATACTGGGGTTTCCCTCAGGTCTTTCAAAGCAATGGATGGAAGTGACTAGTTTAAGACTCAGATGCCTGCTAGCGCAATCCTCTGTGTGCTTTTTGCAGGAAAGCATAGATAGCAGTTCTGTATGTCAATTATTTTACTCTTGTGTGTACTGTTTAATGGTGATATCTACATTGCCATCAGGTAAGGAATTACAGACAAAAACATCCTTTAATGAGTTAACACTATGAAATAATTGGATCTCTTTTGGTATCTTTCTCTCCCTCTCCCTCCCATAAAACTATCCAGTACGGCTTAACAATTCATCTATATGTACAGAGAACCCAAGCTGCTTCTTAAGAGTTATCCCTTTCTTGTACAGCTTAATTTACACATTGTACTGTTTTAAGAGAAAACAGCAGGCTTTTAACTTGCAGTCACTTTTCACAGCTACTTTCAGATACATTTAACTTTTGCTGGCTTGCTCAGCAGGGTCTCCAATGCTCATTTTGTTCCTGTTCCATTAAGAATTGTGAGCTGCATTAGTCCTAACACCCAAGCAAGATGATGGCATACACTCAGATATAAAAGTTTGAAAGTTCTCTGTCCCCAGGGTATTAGAGCCACAAAAAGGTGAAATCTTCCTTAGCCCTCTTTAAGTGGTAACATGGTAACATCGTCAATACAGAATCTGAAAATATGACAGATCTTACAAGTTGTTTTTCTGTGGTGTTTTTTGGTTTGGTTTGGTTTGGTTTTGGTTTTTTTGTGATTTATTCACAGGTCATTAAATCTATTAAGTTGATTTTTCTCTAGATTTGGTGTTATGAGTGATTGTCTGCATCTTCACAAAACACCTTTTAAGCTCATTAAACCAAACATTGTTGCTTTTATGCTTGTTTTAATATTATAGTGCACTTTGCACTTCATTTTCAAACATTTGCAAGTAAGAATAATTAATTAAATATTCTAAAGTTTAATAAGGCAGTGTTTTTTCTGGGTACATACCTGTCAGTCAAAGTGAACTCAGCATTTCAATGAATGCACTTAGTAACTGAAGGCTTTTATAAATGCCCATTTATTAATTTACATCTTTGCAACATTAGGCATCAGAGAAATTTAGAGAGATGAGTTTTCCTGCTATGGAAAGTGAATGGCAAAGCTCAGTGGCTTCAACTGAAGGAGATTAGCAGAAGTAAAAGCATTTTCCTTTCAATTTATAAAGCACTTTATCCTAAATTCTAAGTTAATAATTGCTTAGCAAATGCATCTTGATTTGTTTCATAAATATTCCTGGTAGATATTGGTCTGTCTTTTGATAGGTGTCCATGGCTTTGTCATGCTTTCTACAGCAGTTCTTTCTTGAAATACACCAGACCTGCATTTCATTTTTGCTAATGTGACCAAAACTTTTATGAAGTACTTAGCCTAGGTGCACACCTGTAAATGGGACAGGATTTGCACTTTTTCAGAAATCTAAAATACTCTTCTGCCTGGAACAGACTTTTAACTGCTCCTTTAAGGAATCTTGCATGGACTAGTCTTTCATGAGAAATAAGATTCATAGGGGTTTCATGATTTGGTGAGCTATTCCTCATGTACTCATGTCATGTGATTTTTTTCTTCAGAAATACTGTCTAATTCCATTTAAAAAAAAAAATCAGTTCTTTCCCCCATGCCTCCTAAAGGAAGTTTGTTAATTTTCCTACTTAAATCCAGCTGATATGAGAATCTATGATTTTTTTAAGTGCTTCTCTCTGACTCTCCTGGCAATTTGGTCCTCTTGTCAATTCAGTGCCCGAAAGAGAAATACTGTATATTACTTATGACAAAAACATGACTATACTGAGAATAAATGGAATTTGTTGCTAAAAGAATTCTGTTTAGAGGCAGGACAGAGATATTTTTAAAGGATAGAAATTAAGAAACTGAATAACTTAACTAATGATAGAGCACTTCTTTTCATCATTTTTATTACTTCTAGACACACCCCTCTCAAAATACTAAATCTCACACAGAACTCATAATTTTGATGTATATAATATCAAATAGAATTGATTAAAGACGAATTATAATCATGATGTTCTATTCTAGCCCTCAAAAGAGCTCCTGGCCAAATACATCGGTAATGTATACCATTTTATATATAATCATATTTATTTGTGTGCATATAAAGTAAAAACAAATATAGGTTAGTGCATTCAAAGAAGGATGACAAAGCTGGTGAGGAGTCTAGAGCACAAGTCTTCTGAGGAGAAGTTTGGGGAATGGGGGCTGTTTAGTTTGGAGAAGAGAAGGCTGAGGGGAGACCTTATTGCTATCTACAAGTACCTGAAAGGAGGTTGTAGCATCGAGGGTGTTGGTCTCTTCTCCCAAGTAGCAAGTGATAGGACAAGAGGAAATGGCCTCAAATGGCCTCAGGTTGCACTAGGGTAGGTTCACGTTGGATATTAGTAAAAATTTATTCATGGAAAGGGTTGTCAGGCATTGGAAGAGGCTGCCCAGGGAAGTGGCTGAGTCACAATCCCTGGCACTGTTTGAAAGATATGTAGATGTGGTACTTAGGGACATGATTTAGTGGTGCACTTGGCAGTGTTTATGGTTGGACCTCGTGATCTTAAGGGTCTTTTTCAACCTAAATGATTCTATATTATGAATGTGTAAGGAATCAGGAGGGACATTCAAGACTGCAGCTGAATCCAAGTGACACACTGAGTAGACTCAAGGCTTCATAGACATGTTAGAGCAGAGAAGCTACCAATCAGGATATTCTCCAGTCCTTTCTCTGATGGACAATGCTATCTTCTAGCAGTAATCATCAAGATCATCAATTGCCTGTGAAGATGATGTCTCTGCACAGAGTATGCTCCTAAGTAGGTGTTACATGGCACTGTATAGTGTTCCTGTGAATCTCAACTGGCTGAACAAAGCTATCTATGGAAGATGTTAAGGATTCTGTGCTGGCAAAATCTTGGTAGTCAGTGTAGTACTGCTATCAGGATCAGACTTTTCCTGATTTCAGATGAGGTGAGAACTGCCCATGAGTACCTCAAATGATTCCTTCTTCATACACAAAATGGTCTGTGCTGGATACTGAAAGTAATGGAACACCATAGTTTTAGGCTACTGTTTAACTGGTGAGTGATGTAGTGATGCCAAAGGCCCTGAACTTAGTTCCTAGCTTCACAATTTGAAACTGAACTACCTGGGTTCGTCAGGAAAGGCAGGAAACTTGAGAAGTAGTATATAACCAAACTGGATTGAATTTAACAAGAATATTAAACTAATATGTGGGGGAATGGTTGGAATGCAAGGGGCATGTAAGCTTGCTGCAATTAGCAGATAACATGAATGGACAAAGAACTCAGTTGTTTTAGCTGATTTACAACTGTAAGATGGATAAGTGTTTACTGCCAAGGGCACAGTATCCTTGAAGATGCTGTGGATTAGCTAGCAGGGAGTAAAGACAAGATACATCCGGGCAAGGAATGCAGAACTAAAGCCAAGCTAATGGTCAACCCTGATAACCTTTAATAGCCTATCGTGAGCTCTGCTTTTGTAATATGTATAACCTCATTAATTGTAGCCAATTAGAGAATGACATATGTATGAATTGTAGCCAATAGAAGTAAGAAGAAATGCATAAGTAATGTTACTCCTGTATAAAATCAGAAGTTAAGAACAATAAAGTGAAGCCTGTTGATACTTATATTAAGTGTCAGCGTCTTCCCTCGCCGGGCAAATACAACACTAATAGATGAGTGATCCTGACTCATCGGTTAATACCAGTACTGGTGAGACAATTTTCATGTGTAAGCTTCTTAAACCTGCACAAATTTAGTTATTTCTACATGATGAGCATTTCCGCAACATAATTTTTTGAAGCAGAATCATCAGAATAAGAGCAAATGTTTAATACATCAGGCAATTAGACACCAAACAGTTATTCCGTACTTCTCAGAAACACAAGCAGTGGAAATAGCACTCAGGATCTACATCCATTTGGCCTCTCAAGAAAAATGTACCAAGCAAGCTACCCTGACTCATATGCCAAATGTCCTTGGAAGTTTACAGGTCAACAAGACCTTTGAGCTGCTCATTTCCTGCCCAGTGTGGCATGCTGAGGTCTGCCAAACTGTTACAGACTGCTTGACAGTGCTGTCCCACATGTGCAGGCTAGAAGTTCTGGAATCTCTTGACTTTTTCTATATCTAAGGCAAATTTGCAGTTGTCNAAGAGCGAATGTTTAATACATCAGGCAATTAGACACCAAACAGTTATTCTGTACTTCTCAGAAACACAAGCAGTGGAAATAGCACTCAGGATCTACATCCATTTGGCCTCTCAAGAAAAATGTACCAAGCAAGCTACCCTGACTCATATGCCAAATGTCCTTGGAAGTTTACAGGTCAACAAGACCTTTGAGCTGCTCATTTCCTGCCCAGTGTGGCATGCTGAGGTCTGCCAAACTGTTACAGACTGCTTGACAGTGCTGTCCCACATGTGCAGGCTAGAAGTTCTGGAATCTCTTGACTTTTTCTATATCTAAGGCAAATTTGCAGTTGTCATGTTTTAACCTGAGCTAGCAATATGACCACAATAGCTGCTCGCTCACTTCCCTGCATCCCACCCCCAAATAGGGGAAAGAATCAAAAGGGAAGGGAGAAACTTGGATTGAGATAAACACAGTTTAATAAAATAACAAAATACTAATACACTACTAGTATATATATATATATATAAAAAATAGAAAATAAAATAAAAGACACTCAATGCAATTCCTTATGAACTCCATCCATGCCAAGCAGCCAGTCCCAGGAAGCAGCACTGACTGAACGAGGAAAAGATCTTAGCCGGAACATCCCAAATCTCCTTAAACATGAAGCATAGTGCTAATGGCATGGAATATTCTTATTGATCAATCTGGATGTCAGTCAAGGTCTGCCCCATCTATGCCACCTTCCTAGATGCCTCACACCTGTGGTTAGAGCTCAGAACCGCCCTTGGCTCTCAGAACAATTGAAAACATTAACTCTGTCCTGGGTTGTTAGCACCGTGTTCTCAAACTAAGTCCAAAGAATGACCCTGCTAGCTATAAAAAAGAAAGATTTCTAACTGCATGAGGGAAAATTAACTAGTTTTCATTCAAATCAGCACAGCAGTTCTTACTCTGTTACTGTGTTCTCTCACCCCAAATGTGCTTCAGAAGAGTAAAGCTAACAGTGGTTATGTATTGTTAGCCTGTTACTACTTCCTTTTCTAGCTAATACCAAATGGATCTAGTCAGTCAGTTGGGTAGATCTAGTTAGTGTTGAACTCATGTATCTCAGCAGTGATTTGGGAAAACTCTTACCCTTCCACAGCCTGTGCTCACTATGGACTGTGTAGAGCGTGGCACCATTCAGGCAAGACACAGGACACCGCATTATTGCAGTACCCAGTGTATATCTTTATCAGTGTACCAAAGCAAAGGTACTACAATGAATTATTTCAGTTTCCATTACATTGGCATGCCTTTCAAAGCAAAACTCCAAACCAGTGCAACTACAATGTAGTGGGAACACAGCAGAATTGTGCTACTGGTGTAATCAGATATTAAAAAAATAATAATTTAAAAAATTGAAAATTTATTGCGGTGTTTGGCAGATTTGCACTATTCAGGATTCATGAGCATAACCTAGCACTGTAATAAATGATTACAGAGTCTTTGTTAGTATATCTGCCTTCATATTTGTACATTAAATGCAAAATTATTTTGTAGTAATTTGACAAGCCTAAGATATTACAAAAGGCCTTGAAGAAGTGCAAAGCTACTTTGTGCCAAGTAGTAACAACACACTAATACATTCAGCTATTCAGCTTCATTCTATTTCAATCACCTTTTTTGTCTAATCTTTTCACCTTTTTTTTATTCCTATTGACTTTAATAGGAATTCTGAATAAGAAAGGAAAACATACCTGCTCTTTATAGAAGTCATATCTTTTTTCTTAATGTTTAGTTTTTCAGAAAACATGTGCTATACTTAGTTTTCTGAGGTTATTACACAACTCACAAAGTTTATTTTTAGTTCTATTTGAGTATTAGAAGAGAATATCCTCTTCATGTTTGTAATAAAATTGCTGTTGCCTAGGTTTTAAATGTATGTGTACTTGTCTATATAGACACAGATGATAAAAAACTGAAAAAATGCATCTAAAACGACTAGAAGCCACTTGGCTGTCAACAAATAACTAAGTATTTGTGCATAGTACATTAGGTGCTCTATTTCAGCACTTAGAAGTAAATCAGTTGTTAATATATGAGACTCATTAGCATTGAAATTGTCAGCAGAAAGTAACAGCAGTGCATATTTGTGGCTATAAAATGTGTTTAGCCACGGAAAAATGGAATTATTAGTATTCATTTGAATTAATTACTATTATAAAATGTGCAATTTACCTGGTTTAAAAAGAGTATGATTAGGAAATTTCATACAACTTTCAGTGACTCAATAAAAATAAAAAAGTTTGGCCATATTCTAAGAAATTTGATAATTAATCTATAAAAGATTGTGATATTATTAACTCCCATCTAATAAAAAAGCTATCCAATGCAGACCATCCCATGCCGATGGGACTTTTTGTACTAAAGAACATTACAACAAGACTCCCTCTCCAGAGATTCCCCTCTTCCTTGTTAGGGTACTGAGTAACTGGATTTATCTCTCACTTAGGAGAGTCCGGTAATCACCCACTCAAAATTTATTGCTACTTTCAGATGCCAAGGCAACTTGCCAAGAGTGCCCATTCTAGGCCAGTAGGTCTAATTTTGAGTTTTCCTTCTATTTCTTGGTACTAGACTTTTATGTACACCAATCTTCTTTGGCAGTAGGCTACAACACATGTAATACAATTCTTTAAAAATTAGTTAGTTTTCTGTGTTTTCTCTGTGGATAGCAGATTTTTCATTCTTACTTCTGTCTGTTCAGTTACCATGTTTTCCTACTGTACAAAAGTTTGATGGAGAGTGATAAGTGGCTCATAAATGGAGACTGCAGAGGTGGTCAAATGTCAGCTTTGTATCTCCTGCACAAATTTAGTTATTTCTACATGATGAGAATTTCTGTAACATAAATTTTGAAGCAGAATCATCAGAATAAAAACAATCATCTGAGGATGTAGAACAGTACAATCTGGGGATTGTAGAACTGTTTTGAATAATGCTACAAGGATCCAGATATACATATTTGTATAGAACATACAGTAAAGGATTTGGACAATACAAGTTTATTCACTTTATTTAAGTGTTCATTCCTATTTTTCAGTGTTCCAAACCAATGCTGCTTCTAAAAAGAGCTATGTGTTCTCCCAAAATAATAGTGTTTTGTAGGCAGTTAAATAATAATGCTTTAAAGGCAGCTAAGATTAGACATTTTCCATTGCAAGCTCATGCTTGTATTTGTATTACAACAATACAAAACAAAGCACTTCAGGAGATATTTTCCATTTTAGACCTCTAAGATTGATTACTTAAAAAAAAATTGGACAATATGTTCATTCTTTTCAAAACAAGATTAGAAAAAATGCATTGCTTTGTCCTTATCAATCAATAAATGTATCTTACACACATGACTGGAAATTGTGAGACCATCCACACTTTTTCCAGGATATTTTAACTTTGCGAGTAGTAGTGCTAAGTGCTCCTGGAGGCTTGCCTTGTTCATTTCTGCTAAAAAATGTCTAAATGTACATTCCTACACGTCTAGATTTACATTGATACCTGTTCACAGAAAGAATATCAGGTTTCATTGTCTTGTTAGATATTTACCAGAGTTTACTATACAACTGGACATTTGACATCTCCACAAAGCCACTCAAAACAAACAATGGCCGGTGCTCAGCAGGACTTTCACAAGTTTGTTTTGCCCACCATTCAAATGAAAGAATCAGTCCACATTTCTACACTTGCAGTGTAAGTAACCACAGGCTCTAACTGCACTAACAGTGGAGATGTCTAAGGAGAACTCAGTACGTATCCCAATCTGTGCTGGTCACACATCAGCTCGCTCCAGTCTGCAGTTGTTATTTGTTTCCCATCTCAATGGAGTGGAATGAAGGAACTGTAATGAGTAGGATCTGCTGTAGCTTGGGAGTCTCATGGAAAATGAAAGGTGAGAGAGTGTAACTGGAGTATATGTCGTTATAGATATGGACAGGGGGGTGAATTCTTGTTTTTACTATTATTCAATGGCTTTACTTTGCAGTCCTGATATTCTTTGAGATATTTTTTTTTTAATTGTGCTTAATTGTGACCTGGATCTGCAGTAAAGAAGACATACATCTGATCATGCTTCTGTAAAGAGTATACCCAAAGACAGACACTTTCCCTTCATGAAAGAACGAACCTTATGTGTTAAAATCTAGCAATCCATTGCTATAGAAAATTCAGTTTACTAAAATAAAATAATTAGAACTTCTAATTAAGTTTTGTTCATTAATTCTAATTTGAACCTGTGATTTCATAAGGAATTCTCAGGCCACCTCATTTTAGGTGTTCGCTGTCATACAATTATACATATCTATGTTTCCAGACCATGAAAACATTCTAGTTCATTGCATGTAGCTTTCTGTGCTCTGGCTGCCTCTCTTACAGTGCCTAGCACATGGGAAACAGAAGAGGTAAACTTCATTTCCTACTATAGTGTGAACATTTCTCAAAATCGGGAAATGGCAGCGACAGTGCACTACCATCTTATATAACATGAGTAACTGATTTATCTGTTTGTAACTTTGCAGTTAAAAAAAATACAGAAGAAATTAGTTTATATGTTCCAACTCTCCTAAGTCAGATTTTGAAGCTAGGAGCATGGAAACACATTATGTAATTAAACACAGTTAATATACAATTCATATAACAACAATTCAGAGAGTTAAACACTGTGTAAAGAAAATGTTAAATAGATGCAAATATCCCTCTTCACTAGAGAAAAAATAACTTTCTTTCCAAACATTTTGTACAGAAATGCAGTCTCATTAAATGTGTTTCCCACTGCAAGTACAAGCATGTGCAACTAATGTATTTTTAATAAGTACAATATTTTCATATCATTTCGACTAGGACAATATCCCTGAATGTTAGTTTTTAAATCCTTTGTATCCTTTACAATAAAACCTTCCAGTGTCCCTGTCTTTCCTTCTATAATGTTACAATTGTTCATATAAATTCTGTCCTGTATCTTCTGCAGAAGTGTATGTTTTGCATAGTTCTTGTAAAATGAATGCCTGTATTAGTTTGGCAATATAGGGCAGAATATGTTTTTCTCATTTTTTCATAGAATATATTACAAAGTTTGTTTATCTGAGGTTACAAAACACTTTGTAAGTATTCCTTGAGGGGAAGCATTGCACTTAAATGTCCATTTTGTTTTCACAAGACAATAACATTAATAATGCTCAATAAATCATTTAAAGCTTTCTCTGTGAACCAAAAACTATGCTTCTAAAGGCATTTAAATACTAATATTATAGTACCTAGCTTTCAGATTGAATTTCTACAATAATCACTATTTTCCACCTTGCTTGTCACACTTTTTTCTTTATTGATATTAGCTTCAAAAGTATGAAATTGCCATATTCCTGAACTAAGTCTCCAGACACGAGAACATTAGCTATCAATGCAAAAATCTTTTTAGTATTATGAAAAAGGTACATAATATTTTTGTGCAAACTAATTAAAAAAATAATGAAGTTTTGTAGAAAATAGTGGTAAAGATTGACTGAAATAAAATTGTTATAACAATTGGATTTTATTAATGACCATAACTCAAGTTCAGTATACTAAATGAGCCCCTAATAGCAGTCATTAAAAAACCCTCCACTCATAATATCTCAATATTTTAATTATAATATATGATTAATAGTCAATGTGTAGTTTGTGTTTATATAGTAAGAACTGCAGTTTTTATTCTGAGACTCTAACCAACTGTGAGCATCCATCTGGCATTTAGACAGTATAGATTTAATAAATATGTTTGGATTTGGGGGCATAGTATATACTAGAGATAGCTTATGGAATTCTGCGATATGTAATATGTTGCACCTGTAAATTTCAAATATAATAAGATTTTTTTTTCCTTCAGTTTTCTGTTGCTTTGCTCTCAAAACAAAAATATCAGCTTTTTGCTCTTACAGAGCTATAGAGAGAAAGAAACTTATTTATAACATGATTATGGAGCTTCTTATGGAAGTTTCTGTTTTGACAGCCCCCTTGCACTTTTTGTTTCTACTTTTAGTATAATTGCTCTCATTACATTAAAACTTAGCATGTTCTATTATATTTCTTGGTAATAAAAACATAAATATCTATATCTATATCTATATCTATATCTATATCTATATCTATATCTATATCTATATAATATATATAATTGACTTTCCCAAATTATTTTAGTAGGTTTCAGACAATGCCCTGCATTCACAGTTACCAAAAATTGAAGGGAACCAGTATCAACCATAGGCAGGCTATTATCCTAAAAAACTGAGTAGCTGTATGGTAGCTTTCAGACACTGCCGGATAATTGTACGCAGCAATCAGCAAAATGCATATGTGAAATATAATGACTTAACAAAACAAAACAAAAAAAAAGGAAAGAGGAAGAAGAAACACCACATTGTAGGATTTTTTGTTTGCTTTTTTTTGGTTGGTTGGTTGGTTTGGTTTTGTTTGTTTGTGTTCCATAGGAAGACAAGGGAGAGTTTTTTGTCATGAATACTAACTTCTCATAACACTGTATTATTATAAGTCAAAACAATTAATTCAAGAAAAATTATTTATTCAATTACTCATTTTTTATATGAACAGAATGACCTTCTGTTCCACATGGAAGCTTAAGTTCTCGTATTTTTTTTTTCAAATATTTTCTTTCTTCTCACTATAAAAGAAGCATTACTATACCGAGATGTTACTAAGCTCCCTTATAATCATTATAAGATTTATTCAACACATCCCATTAACACTAAACATTTACTGAATAATGACCTTTCATTTTTTATCTGTGAAGTGTAATCAGTTGCACTCATGATGAATGCAATGTTGACAGTACAACTATCTAATGGCCAAGAAGGAAAATAAATGTATATTAAAAAACATAAATAAAACTCATGGGTACTAGAGCTAAAAAAAAAAGTGTGGGATGCCACTTCGGAAAATGTGGACTTCAACAATCCAGTTAAGAAAATTGAATAAAATAAGGAAGATCTTACATGTTAAAAAATGCAAGAGAAAAAGCTCTGTGTTCTCTAGATGACACTAATTTAATCACAAAACCAACAGAAATAAAGGAGAAATAAAACTGTTGAAAGGAGGTATTCTGTGACTGAAAAAGAGAAAGGTACCTCCCCAGAGCTACAATTAATATTTATATGTTGTCTTTGGAATGAGAAATTGCTGTTCATTTATTAGTTTATATAGCTTATCATGATTGAGTCATAGTAAAATTTTAACTGAAATTTTTTACCACCATGTAGTTGATTTTTTTTGTCTAACAATAAAAGTTTTAATGGGAAATGTTGATTTTCACTGAAAATTCCAACTCTTCTTCAAAAAAGTTGAAGTTTTCCATGGAACGGATGAACAAGGCAAGAGTATTTGCTGACAACTGAAAACAGACTTGAGTCAAAGCAATGAGAGCAAATACTTTAGTACAAAAGTTTTGTGGAAGCCAGAAACACCTGTTCAACAGAAATTGAATAAATAAGAGCACAAATACATCATTCTCTATATATCCTACTGCTGAAAACAAACAAAAAAAATGTAGTATTTTCACAATTTTTCAAATTGAGTTGATTTGATTTTCCTTTAAGTTCCCCAAATAACCATCTCTGCTTAAATCAAATCTAGAAGCTTTATGGTAGATACCATGTACTGATACCCTTTATAGTACTTATTTATTAATTTTCCTGGATTTATGACAAATTGTAAATCATTATGATAAATAGAAACTGAAGATGTAATTGATAATCAGACATAACTCCTTTGATTTCAGTGGAATTGACAAAATTCATATCAGCTGAGGATCTGTCTATGAGTATTTCATGTGAGTCACTGAGCCACTGGGGTAATTATAACACAAATTGTTCTTTTTTCTTGTTGTTGTACTTTGTTTTTCATTTCCCTTTGGTCTACACAGCTAAGCAACTCATTAAAAGCAAATCACTTCACTGAGCAATACCATATGATTAGTAAACAAATGCCTAAGGCCAGAAAGTATTTTTCCACTTCCATCAGCTTCCATGTCTCTTTGTCTTTGATTGATGCTGAGGAAAAACTGACCTGAATGCTAAGCAAATTGAAAGAGTCACAATGCCATAGTGTCTAGATTCTTTCAAGTCCTTCAAACTCACTAAGCAAAACAAAAGAAAAAAAATATTTTTTTGGGTTTGGGGTTGATTTTGCCCTATCCTGATCTCCTTAGAAAGTCTGAGTTGCAGGTAAGAGACATATTTGACTTTCTTCCTTTCAATCAGTTTATCTGGTGACAGATTAAATATTTCATATTCAAAATTCCTTCTTCTGATATTTGCTTTTTTTCACAGACATATTCATGCGAGTTCATCCCGTTGATTTTCAGCATAAAACCCCTTCCAACGTAGAAACATCAACCCCTTCTGAACATCCCATAATAGAAATTGTCTAAAGTTCCTATCAACCTCAGTGCTCTTCAAGGTAGAGTAAAAATCAGTAATGACTGAATGAATATTATTTAGTTTACTTTGTGTGTATGTTTTCCTTCCTGTTTCCCTTCAATTTCCTTCCACTTCCTCTTTATCTTCAAAATTGGCAGCAGCCATACCATCTGGTTCCTGTACCTGCCTTGTTATACATGGCCTGGCTGTGGTATTTTCATATCACTCTGCCCCCATATCTTCTTAACTGACAACTGCTCTGAGCTCCCTCATGCACTACCAATTAAGGATGCAGACCAGATATGTGTGGGGGTGAAGCCATAGAGCAGATTTCTTGGCCACCGTGCAACTGCCCTATATGCTGGATATGTGGATCTAGCTTTTTTCTCAATAAGTGTATCCTTGATAATTTGTTTCAATAATTTGCTTTCTTCAGTAATTATTCCATGGGAAGTATGCTCCAAAGCTAGTATTGTTGTACAACATTTCATATTAATAAACATGGCTTCAGTTTCTAACATCAAGGTTTCTAAGATGAAGTCTTTTTTAAGCATATAACCACACCACCTTAGTCTTGAAAAGGTAAACCTACCCAGCATATAGCTTGCATCTGAAATATCCAAGAATATTTAAGTTGACATGCCTTTTCCTGCCTGCCCTTTAGTAGGCATTGTTAGGGCAGGACTATGAAAACAGGTTTATCACAAAATAGTGTAAAATTTTTTCATTGAGGAGATTTTTGTAAGGAAAAAGAAAAATCATCTAAATGAACTTGTAGCAAGAATATAGAAATAGTATTTTCTAAAGTACAGTTTGGTATATGCTATTTTAATTATAATTCAGGGCCTTCTAAAGGATCTAAAAGATGAAAAAGTAGAAGATTCAGAAGTACATTGTGCCATTAGTTATGATTGTTACAACTGTCTTCTAAGAGTGGTGAGAAGGTTTGTTATGATTTTTCTTCCACAGAGCACCATGGAGCTAGCTCCAGGGAAGGTGAACAAATCCTGGAAGCCAGAAAGCCTTGCCAGCACAGAAGTTTCTGTTAGAGCTTATTAGTATGGAATAAGAAGCATGTGGTGTGCCATGCCAGCGTGGACACTCTGCCACCAGCATGAGTAGGGCATTGTGTTGGTGTTGCTACACCAGCTTATCTAGAAGAAGTTGAGACTTATCAAGGATGTCACCAGTGCTGGGTTGAATAATGTAGACATGCCACTAGTGCTCATTCAGTGCTTTAGAACTGAAGCTCAATAGCATATTTTACTATTTTTTTTTTCTTTCACACTGGTACACAGGACAATTGAAATATAATACATAAAGTGAACATGGGGATTCATGAATATGCCAGAAAATGTAACTCTTCTTTCAGGTTCCAGCATCACAGTCTCTGTCTCTTAAACACATTCCCAACACAACTCACAGTACACCAGCCGTGTTAGTGACAGTGCCATCGTAACCATGGTGACTCCTTGAAAACTTCCATTTTAGAAAAGATATCTTTAGCAAAAATAACAAGAAAAAATTCCTACTTTAAAGTTTGGATTAGAATGAAACTTGCACAGTTCCTGAGTGCCATGCTCTGAATCTTTTGTAAACCTTTGTCTGTCACCCATAAGCAAAGTAGGCGAACACCAAACTCTGCAGCAGCTCTTAAACAATCCTTGGCCTAATAAGCATGCTTATCAGAGAGGATCATAGTTAGCCACCAAGAAAAGAGAAAAAGAATTTCGCTTTTCTTTGTAACCCAAAACACTTACTTGTATCAAATATTGACAAAATTTGCTTTTGACCTGATTACTTACTAGCATAGTACCTTTTTCTCCCTCTTTTTTTTGACAAAATATTCAGTAAAGACCAAAATTAAAAGCAGTGTGCATCGAAAAAAAAAAGCAGCTTTGAAAGACTTAGACTGGTTTTATGACAGGAGAGGATCTTTCTTTTAATCATTTCCCATGAAGTAGGGTGAGTAATGTGTTGGAATAAAAACTCTCAAGGAAAGAAATTCAGTCCTGTACACAAGGCACTTTGTTGTATTTGTAGAGAAAAAACAATGTATGCAAGTAGATATGAGAGTAAATTTCCATTTTGATAATTCTTTGCTATTTGTCATTGAGGAATTCAGTGTGTTATCTTTAAATGTGTATCTCTGTGTCATAGACTTGGTGAAAATTGAGAAGAGCTGTCAATTGACTAATTCAAAGTCAGGAGGAGAGATCACAATTAATTTATTTCATGAGAACGTAAAGATTTAAATAGGATAGGGAAGAAGTTATTGGTTTGAATAAAGAAAGACCTAATTTCAGGCAAAGGCAATGGCAGAGTGAAAGCATGTCTAGATGAACACCTGAAATTCCCTTTTGGGACATGCATAATATTAATCTAATGAGGACTAATGTACTAACTGGGAAGCCCATGTGACAATGAGGAAACCTTTAAACTGATTTGTTTTGAAAGGTGATGATGGAGTGGAAAACTACTTTAATCAAAGGTCTCAAAACAGGTTATGGTGTAAGAGTGTGGTACATGGCATAGCTAATTACTGAGGAAAGAATGAAGATACGGCAATGATATCTTTCTAGGAAAACAGCAGTCTTGATAGGAATATGTTTTCTGAGACTAAATCCCAGTAAATCCAGCCGTAAAGGGATTAATTTCAGACCTCATTTCTAAGATTACCAGGGATGAAGTGGCTACCTCAAAGGTTAAAATCTAGCTGATTTTCTCCCTCTTCTTTCCATAAGACAGTACAAATATAGTGAGAAAGCTCAATTCCTCCACAAAGATCCTCATATATAAATTAATAAAAAAGGTAAAACTCAGGCCCTGTCATCTCAAGAGAGAGAAATAATTTTAGCCAATAAATATTTAAGATCCATCACAATTTTATTTTGAAGACTTCGATAAGAGCTAAAATCTAGTTAGTTAAAAATTTATTCCTTTTAGCTACACACTGACAGAGTTTGGTAATCATCTCCTAACAAATGCACGCATTAAGACTACAATGTCTGTTATAGTTCATTAGGACAGTCTCTTTTACTCAAAATTTCTTCTGGTCCACAGTATATCAGGAGGGGATTTTGTTGCTCTGTTGAAGGATACCAAATTTAATATAGAAATTCATCCTTAAGCCTGACACAATTTTAATGAGTCAGTTTATAAAATATTACAATATTTGGCATATTAATAAAGTCTCCCTTAGGAGACAGAGGTTCATTTTTTCCAGTTTTTCACAGTTTGAGTCACTTTAGCAGACAGTTTGTATGCCCCAGTTCCTCTCTCTGAAAAAAGAAACAATCTGGATTTTTTTCCATTTTTTTCTTTCTCTGTTTTGCTCTTGTCTAATAGTAAATGTTGCAGAGGAGACACTTTCAGTTTTTGTAGACTGCTCATTATGATAAGACCTGAAAACTGAATTGGAATCATTATCATTAGCACATATTAGCAATTATAGCAACATATTAACAGTGTTGCATTTTCTTCATTAAGATTTCTTTTTCTGTTTGCGTGATGTCATTGCTGACATAGTGTAGATTTCTACTGCTGATCAAATCCACACAACTGAAGTAGGTGAAAATGTTTCAGTTTCAGCTACACATCTCAATAATTCCAAGACTGACTTAAAGAATTAACTCTCCATGTTGTATTAGAGAGCAATAAGATCACATTTACACTAGTAACAAAGGTAGTTTTAACAATGCTTTCCTAACCAAGTTTTCGTTCTATGGGATCTGCAGGTAAGTGTGTTTTATATACATATTTTAAAATATAACTTTATGTTTTGCATATATATATGTTTTCTGACAGAACAGGAAATGCTCTTTTCAGTTTTGCTTTTTTTTTTTTTTTAATTTGGATGAATATCAATTTAGCCTCCATCACACTAATTTTCTTATTACTGGTAAGCAAAATAATGTTTCAGTAGATAAAAATATATGTCTAGTCAGGAGACTAAGTAAAAAGTTTCCCAGGCTTATTTAAAGCATAATTAATAATTTCATTCTTAAAACTATAAGCTCATGTTCATGAAGACTCATGTATCATCCCAGCTGTTTGTTAGCAGAAATTGCTTACATTAATAGAGAGCTGCTTGAGAATTAAAAGACCAGACAGGCTTTGGTTAATTATAAACAGAAATACATGTACACCCTGTAAGGCAAAGAAAACAATCTAACAGTAGGATACATTTAGATCAATATTCTTAGGTGAGATTGCAGAGGTTATTTTTTCCAGATATAGGTTTTTGTAAATTTTGACTAGGATGCTGTACAGGCATAACATAATTTGCACAGAAAGAATCTGAATTAAAAAAAAAAAAAAAAAAAAGTGCATCAGACAAAACAGACAAATAACTTACTTTACATCGAAGAAGATCTGTATACTGAAAAAGATTTATACTTATGTATTTGCCTGCTATGCTGGGGGTATACAGTGTTATTTTTAGCAACAATCACATTTGTGTTCATCCTATACTTAAGACAGTAAATAAGCTCTCTTTTCCATATGCTGTCTCTTTTTTAATATGGTTCTTTCAGTACCTTTTAAAAGTATCCAGTGTCTGAATTTATGCACAGTAATTGCAACATTGTCTTGAAGACTGCTTCTGACCCCTTTCACAGCTCACTTTTCCACTGAAGCTAAATCCAGCTCTGTGAGACTAATCAATACTGTGAAGATTTATGGTATTATGGTAGATCATAACCAAGAACAACTTAAAGCCCTTTGTTATAATTCAGAATATACCTATCAGCTATGATATGGAGAACTAAAACTTGTCTCACTTCAATAAAACATAAACAGATACTTTTTAAAAGGTACCACCATATATAACACAGATATCCACATCAGAATAATGAGAAAGATTAGTAAATTTGTTTACTAGGGTATATTGATCTTTACTGCTGACAAATTAGTCTTTGAAAATACTAGGAAATAAAAAAAAAGAAGAAAGTGCTTCAACTAATCCATTTTCTTAGAACACACAAACAGCCTGTTAAGAATTCCTTGGCATTTTTTCCTTGAATTAAATGATCTTAATTCTCATTTTATATTTAGCACAGGCAATTCTCATTTTATATTTAACATGAGCATAAGTCAGAGCAAAGGAAAAACAATAAACTTGACAGATCTTCCTGTACTTTCAGGTTCAAGTTTATGTTAGATGCAAAACTGCTCAAAGAGAGAGATCTGAAGCTGTTTGCTTTAATGTGCACTCCAGATTAGAAAACAACAAAAATGAAGGGTTAGCTATGAAATTGATATTACAGTTAAGTATATTCCTCATTTCATATAGACATGAAAGAATGTGTAGGAGGGAAATAATGACGAAGTTTTGTAAGAAGGTTTGCAGGTCTAGTTTTGTTTTAGGGATTTTTTTTTCTTCTTTTTTTTTTTTTTTTTTCCCCTCTACAAAAAGAGAACTCTACAAAGACAGGACTGTGTAACCCTTCCTCCTGATATCACAGGTCATCATTCCATGTAATTAGCTTCTTAAGTGTTCACCTGAAAGCTCCAGTCTAAAGTAGCTAAATATTTGACCCAGTCCTGTGCCCTTTTTCACCTCCACTTCTCCAAAAGCCCTAGTGATGTTACAGTGCCCCAGTGCTTCAAGGCAAAGATGTATGACAAGGATATCAACAGCCTGCATTTGCTGACACCATCAGTCACGTAATGACAGCATGAAGAGTTGGACCTAAGCTCTCTTCAGAACTGGCAAATATATCAAGCTTATTTTCAGGACAGGACAGACAAAAGCAATGGTTTTTCATGACAGCAAAAGAAAAGAATTGCAGAAATACTAAGGTAGATGGTAGCCAGATGTGCAAAATGGACAGTTTCCTCAATGACAATGACTGATCTAAGAAGGTCCTAAGTGAATAGTGGTGAGGTCTGCAGTCCTCAACTATCTGAATCCGATCTGGAGTATTAAAGTTGGGTTTTTTTGTGCTGAAATAAGACTTCTGAACACAAGCTTCCTTTCTCCATATGAAAAAAAGTGTTCTGAAACAGCTGATAAAAGGAAGATGGCCTCTGAAATTTGGTATTCTGAGTAATTTATCATGACTAGTAAAATAATGTCAGAAATAAGTTGATCAAAATATAGGCAAGCAATTTTTCTCAGGTCAGTAAGTTTTTCCCAGGTCAATAAGGCTTAAATTTTCTCTTGTTCATTTAACATATTTGTAAAAGTGACTTTTCCAGACTAATCAAGTTGAAGACAGTAGGCCATCTGGCAGCCCACAAGTACACAGTACCACTGAACGGTGAAGCACACCAACATTTTCCCTGCTGAGGCATCAGGTGCAGTAGAAAGGAGGGGTGGCTTATTATATTTGACTGTCTCTTTACAGTTGCTGTGAGAGAGAAAGAAAAGAGGACTGTAACTGTGAAGCTGTTGCAGAAATTCTCCCATGAATTTCCACCCTGAATGTATCAATAGCCAATGTTTACGCATTTTTTTGTGCCTTTTGTCTTTTATGAGATATAAGCCATTTCCCCCTCTTGTGTTTATTGCTCCGTCTGACACATGAGTTACATCTTCTACTTCTTCATGTTACTAGGCTTAACATGCAAAAATTGCTCATAAAAGTCTGTACAAGAAAGGTACATAATGTATTTGCAAGCATTTGGGATCTGGCATGGGCTCCCAGGGGAACTTTCTGAAATGTTGTCAGGGCTAGATAGCCACAGCGGTTGATGCCCTGGGAAGCCAGAACATGCCTTGGCTCTGCCTGCTGGCCTGCTCTGCTCTTACATTCTAGAGGTCCAACAACCACCTCTCATAAGGTAATATTTCCATATCTTCTGCTGTTCCTGGTAGGCCTTTTCTGTTATAGAAAAACAGAAAATCTATTAAAGGATTCAGTATTTCTACTGTACAGTACAAGTTTTGAAGCAGGTAGACTGTAATAGAAAAAATGCACTAACGATTATTGTATGCAGTGGTTACCTGCTACATTATTTGTAGCACATTGTAACTTATATCCTTGTCATGATTTTGTCACAATTTAATGGAGTTTTGTGGTTCTTATTTCTCCTATAGTATAGAATGATTCTTTGCTACCATTTGCAGTGATTCCAAGCATCCCTATCGTCTGCTATTGCTTTTTCCCACAGAGAGGATTACATATTTTAGCCACTTTTCTGGGCTTATTGCCCAACATTCTAGGCTTGTCTGGTAAGCTTCAATATTACTGTAAAAATACTGTAAATGTACAGATTAATCCACCCATTGTGGTATAAAAATGAGTTTCTATTTTCACTCCTGGTCCCAGAATATAACTTCTTCAGAATATCTTCACTCATAACTAACAACAGTTTACAGAAACTAAACCATAAAGAATCACACTTTCATCAAAACAAAAGTGTTTCCAGAACTGCTGAACCATGTGTATCTTTCTGCATATTTACTTAGCTCAAGATGATGAACACCAAAGCAAAATATCTATATGTCTGCAGGTTAATCAAAACCCACTTATCAGCTAAGCCATGGTGAATGTCTCTGCATGCATTCTTAGCTTGTTCCTGTAATTAAATACGTTAGTTCAAATATCTGTGGTGCTTCTGTACTCCTTACCCACAAGTTTAAACTAATTCCTGTACAGTCCATGTGAATCACAGGAGTTTCATTGTTTTAATCAGTATTCTGTCTGCTTAAAAAATGGTCTTCAGTTAGCTCTCTCCATAACACTTGGGCTTAAGAAAGTAGAAATTGAACAGTGCAACAGAGATTTCTGCAGTGCCAAAGAGATCTGATTGGGGCAAAAGAGGAAACTCCTTCAATTTAACAGAAATTAAAGCTTCTCTGGTAGGAATTCATCTTTCTAACATGGGAAATGTCTAAGCAGCTACTGAAGATGAACAAAGAATAGACAAGAGATAGCATTTTACATTACATTTTGAAATGAAAACAGGGTTGGTAACTAGTGTATACGCTACATATATATCATATTATGCATGTGTGTATGCACGTGTATATTGTTTGCTCCTTTTTGTACAGTACTAATATTACAGAACTAAATGGTTTTTAATACAAAATATATGACATTATTCAAAGTAATGATAAAAACCCATACTATAAGGCCAACTTACTGCATGATTCCTAAGCACAGTAATTATGGAGTAAGCTTTTCAAGATCCTAAGCATCCATATTAACAGTATGAGTGCTTTCTTATTTCTAGGCTGGTTTACTAAGAGTGAAGGTTGCTGTTGCTAGAAATAGAACAACTCTTACAAACTTTACCATAGCAATTTGTAGACTAAATTGAAAAGCACTTAAAATCACTCTTACGGTATTTTTGAAGTAACCAAATCCAGTTGGTGGCTGGTCACAAGTGGTGTTCCCCGGGGCTCAATATCGGGGCCAGTTTTGTTTAATCTCATTATTAATGATCTGGATGAGGGGATTGAGTGCACCCTTAGCAAGTCTGCAGACGACACCAAATTGGATGTTGAGTTATGATCTGATGGAGGGTAGAAAGGCTGCACAGAGGGATCTGGACCAGCTGGATCACTGGGCTGAGGTCAATTCTGTGAGATTTAACAAGGCCAAGTTCCAGGTCCTGCACTTGGGTCACAATAACCCCATGCAATACTACAGGTTCAGGAAAGAGTGGCTGGAAAGGTGCTTGGTGGAAAAGGATCTGAGGGGTTTGATTGACAGCTGGCTGAATATGAGCCAGCAGTGTGCCCAGGTGGCCGAAAAGGCCAACAGCACCCTGGCTTGTATCAGGAATATTGTGGCCAGCAGGACTAGAGAAGTGATTGTATTTGGCAGTGGTGAGGTCCCACCTAGAATCCTGTGTTCAGTTTTGGGCCCCTTATCATAAGATACGTCCAGTACTAGAGAGAGTGCAGAGAGGTGTGACGAAGCTGGTGAGGGGCCTGGAGCACAAGTCTTATGAGGAGTGGTTGAGGGAACTGGGGCTGTGTAGCTTTGAGAAAAGGAGGCTGAGAGGAGACATTATTGTTGTCTACAACTACCTGTAGCAAGTTGTAGCACGGAGGGTGTTGGTCTCTTCTCCCAAGTAGCAAGTGGCAGGATAAGAGGAAATAGCCTCATGTTGCACCAGGGGAGGTTTAGATTGGATATTAGGAAGAATTTCTTCACCAAAAAGGTTGTCAGGCATTGGAACAGGCTGCCCAGGGAACTGGTGGAGTCACCATTCCTGGAGGCATTTAATGAGGTTCTTAGGGCCGTGGTTTATTGCTAGAGTTAGATTATGGTTGGACTCGATGACTGTAAGGATCTCTTCCAACCAAAATGATTATATGACTCTATGATGTGTCCTATTCTAGTCTATTAAATATTAAACTGATTTTTAGGTCAGAGTGCAAGTGCTATTTCAGCTAAGTTTATTTTCCCATGAGTATTAATTTGTAACTTTTGAAGGCCACATCATTTGAAATTTTACAGTCTTTGTAAAGAAATATGAGCTGTCAAAGCTTGCTACTATCTGTTTTATAGATCTTTATGACATCATCTGGTACATGACAAAATATACCTACAGATAGAAAAACTTTTTCGAATACATACTCCTTGTAAATAATTGTGTGAGGAAATGAGCATTGTGTAAACCTGAGTTATTTGAAATACAGTGTGGCAGATTCATTGTCAAAACAGATTCCTCATTATCTACCAAGACAGTAATTTCACAGATAACGTGGATGGTTTTCTTTCCTTATAGCTGCTATGCCTGTTGTGCTGGGTTTGTGTGTCAAGGATTTGGTAGCTGGAGGTGCTACAGGGGTGGCTTCTGTGAGAAGCTGCTGGAAGCTTCCCTCCTGTCTGATGGAGTCAGTGCCAGCTGGCTCTGAGAGGGACCCACTGCTGGCCAAGGCCAAGCTCCTCAGCAACAGTGGTAGCACCTCTGTGATAACATATTTAAGAAGGGGAAAAAAGCTGCTGCACAACTGCAGCCAGAGAGAGGAATGAGAATATGTGAGAGAAACAGCCCTGCAGACACTAAGGTCAGTGAAGAAGGACGGCAGGAGGTGCTCCAAGCACCAGGGTAGAGATTCCCCCTGAAGACCATGGTGAAGACCTTGGTGAGGCCGGCTGTTCCCCTGCAGAACATGGAGGTCCACAGTGGAGCAGATATCCACTGCAGCCCACGGAGGACCCCACAGTGGAGCAGGTGGATGTGTTAAAGAACCTATGACCCAGTAGGAAGCATGCATTGGAGTAGGCTCCTGGCAGGACCTGTGGCCTCATGGAGAGAGGAGCCCATGCTGGAGCAGGTTTTCTGGCAGGATTTGTGACCCTGTGCGGGTGCCATGCTGGAGCAGTCTGTTTCTAAAGGACTGCACCATGTGGAAAGGACACACACTAGAGCAGTTTGCAAAGAACTACAGCCCATGGGAAAGATTCATGTTGGAGAAGCTGGTGAAGGACTGTATCCCACGGGAGGGACCCCGCACTGGAGAAGGATAAAAGTGTGATGAGTCCTTGCCTTGAGGAGTAAAGAGCAGCAGAGACAACATGTGATGAACTGACTGAAACCCCCATTCCCCATCCCTCTGTGCTGCAGAAGCAGGGAGGAGGCAGAGAATATCAGATGTAGAGTTGAGCCTGGGGAAGACTGGAGGGGTGGGAGGAAGGTGTTGTAAGATTTAGTTTTTCTTTCTCATTACCCTACTGTGATTTGATTGGTAATAAATTAAATTCATTTTCCCGAGTCAAGTCTGGTGTGCCTGTGATGTTAATTGCTGAATGATCTCTCCCTGTCTTTATCTTGACCCATGAGCTTTTAATTGTATTTTTCTCTCCTTTGTCCAGCTGGGGAAGGGTAGTGATAGAGCGTCTTTAATGTACACCTGGCATCCGGCCGGGGTCAATCCACCACATCTGTAAATGTTTGCACATATGACATTAAAGAGGGATATTCTAAAAAAAAAAAAGAGGTAAGATTTTCTGGCAAGATTATCCTTGCCTTATTCTAGGTACAGACTAATACGAGGCAAGGATAATCACATGAGAATTTCTCCTTCATTGGGAAGACTGCAGCTCACAAATGAGCCAGATTTCTGTCTCCAGTGAGGCATCATATCCATTGCTATCCCATACCACAGCAGGCAAAACAGCTCCCAAGCGTGGAACAGCTGCAGCTCATTATTTTACCTAGCCCTTAAATGCAATACTTGCAAAGTATAACCAAAAAAACTATTTCACACCTGTGAATATTCATTCTTTTTCTGTACGTGCAAGCTGTGCTGAAAGCTGTTAATTCTGGTTCAGTTCTGCTGAACTTAAAATAACAGCCAGTTCACAGATTTTTATTCTTGCTTCTCTGTAGTACAACTCTGATCTCAGGGTTTCCTCTGTTACAAAGAGTCCAAGTTATCACCTCTGTCTGCAACCCACAAGGAGGGACATCTAAGATGGCTAAGCAGAGGAGATGGAGGAACTGCAAATGGCTCAGAAATGTCCATTTCTGAACTGATCTTAGCAAGCTGTTTCTGGTCCTCTTTGAACTGCTTGGTATCAAACATGAAAATGCTAGCAAAAAGGAAACTGAAGGGAGGAGAAGTCTCATGGACCCTTATCCTGCCTCTTATCCCTGTTAACTAAAGGATAGTGCAGTTTTCTGTACATGGCGAGTCCTTTATATTCCTCATTAGTTGGCAGGTATACTCAAGACACTAATTGGTACAGTGTCTTTTGTCCCAAACACATGGAGAATAGCTCTATTCTGTACAAATAACCACACTGATATGCAAATGGAAATATTTGCTATTCATAAATGCTTAATCTCATTTCAAATGTTTCAGCAAGTTGCCAACCATAAACAGGACCACATGATTTTGACCCATCAAACACAAAAGAAATGAAGTAATAATGAATAAATAAACAATCTGTATTCGAAAGTAGGTTTGTTCAAGCCATTATGAACAGCAGTTATATTCATAGGAATCAGTTTGATTAGAAAAAGAAAAGTGGGTGAAATTGGTCCGAAACTATTTCTTCAAAATAGCCTAGCTAGCTCCAGTTTATGGAAAATGTTGAGTTAAAATTTGTTAAAACTTTGATCCCATTAACTGAAAAGGATTTCATACCACTTACACATGACTGTTTGACTCCAGAGAACTGCAACTACCTCTGAGCTGCCTTACGATCTTTTAAAATAATTTGATTAACTATGATAATCCTTAAAACTAGTTAGTTATAAATCCTTAAAACCAGTTAATACTTTAAAATCATTGCTTTATCATAAAACTATGGAAACAGTTGTAATCTATGCTCCTGTTGAAGAGTCTATACAATTATTTTCTTTGGTTTCTTTAGCACAGTATGCGTAAAATCTTCAGAACCATTTCTTTGACTCAAATTGTGTCATCAGTCCGAACCATTTTCTAAAATATAGAATAAATGGATTATAAACCATTTTTTGACCTTTTTTGACTTTCCATTTTTTTACCTCTTGCATATTTTTTCCTTTTTAATTTACAAAATTAAACATATTTAATACTCATTGTAGGTTTTGGTTTTTTTTTTGGGGGGGTGGTTTTTTTTGTTTGTTTGGCTGGTTGGTATTTTTGTTCTATTTGTTTGTTTGTTATTGCTTGTTTGTTTTGTTTTGTTTTAATACAGACATAATCTTTTGTATCAATAGTTCAGTTTATGAGCTAATCTAACTGGTTAAGAACAACTTTTCAGTGGTAAATTAATTTATGTTTTGCCATGTGGCTGTACAAATTTTATAGTTATTTTCACAAATTCATCATTAAGAGATTTTTTAAAATGCCCCAACAGCTTTCATGCAATAAGTGAGAACACCTTGGGATCCAGACTGAGTCTTTGTGCCCTGTGGCTTTTTTATGGCACTCTGTGGCATAAATACACTAACATAAATGACATAACATTTCGGTGGGACTTACCTATTGATGCATAGTAAAACTTGGAGTTAAAAGGGTCACTAAAGTTCTTAACATTGTGTAGAAGCAGGGAGCAAGATGTTACGAGGCCTAGAGTACACTCTTGGTGCATGGAGGCTGGAAGAGTAGGGTTTGTTTAGTGCAGCAAAGAAGAGGTTAAAAACTGATTTAGTGGCAGCCTACAGCCACACGAAGGAGGTCACAAAGATGATAGAACCAAATGCTTTTTCAAAGTGACACCCCATATAAAAAGGGGAAATGGTCACCAACTGAAATGGGAGAAGTGCAGATGGCATTAAGCAAAGCTTCTTCACTAGAAGGGTGGTGCTGTAATGGAACAGGTTACATCGACAGACTGAGGAATCTTCATGCCTGGTGTTCTTGACACTCAATTAGACAAAGCTGTGTCTGACTCAATCTAAAGTTGGTAATAATCTTTCTTTGGACAGGAGATTGGACTAAATGCCCTCTATAAATCCCTGTCCTGGTTTTGTTAAAAACAAGACCAGTTCTTTTTTAGTGATTTTTCCTTTCAGCTGAGTTCTTCTAGGTGGCTGTACTTTTCTGAGTTTTAGCCTGCATATTTCTTTCCTCGGATGCTGTACTCGGTGCTGATAAGAAGACCAATGAAATGCTGAAGAAGCTCGTGTTTAGATTTATCACTACAGTAGGCAAGAAAGACTGATAAGTTTTCCCATGTTCCGTTGTGAGAGGGGCGTGTTTGAGGAGGGGTGGATGGAACAGGTGACTAGAACTGACGAACCTGAGTATTCCATCCCGTAATCATCATACCCCCTATATAAGAGGGTGATCACGAGGATCAAGCTCTCTTCAACCATGGCCGGCATCTAGAGAGGAGCCTGTCTGTCTGCCTGAGATCTACAGGCCTCAGGCCCTACAACCAGCTTCTGGTTTGCTGTGAAGTCCCACCCATGACTTCCTGGGGCCTGACCTGCACCTGCTGGAGCCACGCCAGCTCCGCCCACCCAGCTCTGCCGCTGCTGGAGTGACGCCAACTCCACATCGAGCACTCAAGATTGGTTTTGTATATTTTGTATATGATCTCCATTTATTAGTAGCATTAGTAAACCCTTTAAACCCTTCCAACTTGAAGTCTAAGTCTCTCTTCCTTCCCTGTTATCTTCCTTATCATCTTTCTGATCTAAAGGAAAGGGGTGGCTGGAGGTAAGAGGGTAACAGGGAGCATCTACCACGGTTTATTGCCACCTTACTTTAAACCTTGACAATCCCTTTCAACCAATGTTTCTGTGACTATGACTTTCTAAGACCAGTTGCCAAAGGAACATGGCCAGATTACAACCTACTTTGTTTAAACCTTCTAATTAAACACATTTCACTGTAGCTTCTGTATTTCAAGGATGCTGGAGGACACAGCCATGAGAGCTTGTTACATTTTATTGAGGAAGACTTCCTTGCATCAGGTAAATTTGCAGCTGTAAAACTGTAACAAGATTTTTCTCGATGCACAGTAAACCAGAAGAATCTCCAGGGTCTCACAGAATAAGCATCAGATACAAATTAGATTAACATATTTTAAATGCATTTATTTATGCAGAAGAATTGTGATTTATAAATTAAAACACTTAAATGGATAGAGTTACGGAATTTCAGTAATATTTCAAAGCCTAGGTGGCTGTACTTTTCTGAGTTTGCCTGCATATTTTTTTCCTCGGATGCTGTACTCGGTGCTGATAAGAAGACCAACGGAATGCTGAAGAAGCTCATGTTTAGATTTATTACTATGGCAGCCAAGAAAGACTGAGTTTATGTATCACTTAACTGGTCTCTCTGAAAGCTTAATTATTTCTTCATCTCCTCAAACTAAACATAAATGAGGTTAGACGTTTTTATGAAATTTTACCAAATAAGTTACAAAATAAGTAACAAAAATAAATAAGTACAAAAATACAACAAAAATAAAATAAGTACAAAATTACATTACTGCATTCTCTCATTTCAGTTCTCCTGTCTGGTGCTGCACTGCAGTAAAGCAGTTCAGAACTTTATGCCTGACCCTAAGCTAAATTTTGATATACAGCATTTACTATAAGTGAAAGTCACCATGCATATTTCCATTTATATGTCCTTGGAAATTTTTGTTAGCTTGTGAAATTTCAGTGTGATTGTCTGAAGGAAATTGATGTGATTTCTCTTTTAAATAGCATGAAGCATATGGTATCTGAATGATCTTTCCTGAACTGCCAGGTGTGTTTTCTTTTTTTTTATTTTCTGTAACGGAGTGAAGTCCTTCCAGAACGTCCCAAATCAACATAATGTTGAAGTAACTTGGCACGTGAATGTATGAATATACAGACATGCCCCTGTTGAGACACGTCCCTAGTGGCTTCACATGTGAGGCATCTGCTAGCTATCAAGTTATTATGACTAAAAGTTGGAATATATTTTGCCATCTACTATGTCCATCATTTAAATTAAGCATATGGATGGAAAAATCTAATTCAGTAAGGAAATATGCTTGCTTTTAAAGGAATGTATCAAGCTTAATGCGGCAGATGTGCAAAAAGGCATAAAACAATATCTGCAAAATGATATTTTTCAAGGTTATATAAATGTTCATAAGAAAAACATACAAATCTCTTCAATGAATTCTTGGGAGTTGTTGGTGTTTCAACTGCTAAAACAATTCCTATCCATTGTGGACATATAGAATATTCACTTTTTAACAGCTGTTGGACAAGGCTCTAGACAGCTCTTTCAGTGAAACTGTGTTGAAGTCAAAATGAATACTTCACTCTTTGAGCAAATTATCAGTCTCTACTGGTGCGTCACCCTGCCATACTTCATGAAACAGTGTAGGGAGTTGTTTAGGACATTCTTTACCTCCAGTGTTGTAAACTGTAGAAGCTATAGCAAAAATAATTAAAAAATCCTTTATTGTCAGGATCATGCGGAAGGTGGTATTCTGAATGCAAAACAACTTTGTCAGAGACTTGCTGGGTAAGATTAAAGCACTCAAATTCACAATATACACATGGCTACTCAAAAGCACAGGGAGAAAATGAGAACAAGTCAGAACACAGAAAAACAGAGAAAGAACCGTAAAGGTGAACAAAAATGCCTGAATTAGAATAGTCTTGAATTGTTTGTGGTAATGTCTGCTCAGATTTTCAGGAACAAGTTATCCTGAAACAAACAAACAAACGAAACCCCCAAAGAGAGCTACAGACAGCTGCAAGGCATAGCAAGGAGACATTACAAATAAAATAGTTTGAAAAAAGAATGTTTGGGCTACTAAAATAACAGTATCAGAATTATTATACAATAAAATATTTAGATTAGATGGTAACCTTGATTAGCTTGATATTATGGTGAGTCCTGGTTGTACTTTTCTCTCTCCAGTTCATGTTTCAGTCTAGTACTAACTCTGCTGTGAAGAGCAGAACATAATAGAGCATTAATGAAGATAACTTCAGTCTGCCTGAATCAGCAGTGTGGAGTTATGGGTTGAGAAGTAGGATGGCTCCCAGCCATTGCCCCAGTGGCTATCTCAGAAATGTCTATAAATGCAACAGTGTCAGCATAACAAGCACAAAATGAGAGCTGCAGCTCATCCTTTATCACTGTAGCCAAGGCACTGTAACAGTCTGTGAAAAAAGTCATGTTAATTCAAGCCACTTTTTTCATGTTATCTTTCTATCTTCCATTCGTTCTTTTGTCATATTTACTCTCAATTTTGTGATGTCATTTTACTGGGTAAGATATTTTTACTCACCCTATGATCTTTTCTTTCAACCAGCTCATTGAATGCTCATCTGCTCCAGACTTGGATCCACCACATAATGGGATGTAGGAGCATTAGCTTGGACCAATGTCTCAGCTGGGGAGGTGCTTTAGTGCTCCCCTTTGCCTCAGTAATGATGGAGGTCTTTCTGCAGCCCAGAGGGATCCCTGGTGTTACCAAGAAATGCAACAGTGTCACCACACAAAGTGGAGAGAGGAGATGGGGAGTCCCTGGTATCTTCTCCCTCTTAGCTGAGTAAACCCTACAGTAAATTCAAATTTATATTCAGTTCTGAACTGAAAGCTTCTTTTCTCCTCTTCATTCATCTACTTTTTGCTTTCATGTTACATTAACTTCTGTAGCTATACTATTAATACTTGTGTAAAGGAACGTGTTTTGTGTGAAATATGGTACATAAAATAGTTATAGTTGTCCAGCCAATACACAAAAAAGTATTTTATTGCTGTCTCTCAGGTAAGAGACTTGTTTGAAATAGTCGGTTACTGACTTAATATTTCACTGTCAGAGCACATTTTACATCTCATAAGATAGGTTTACTTAAAATATGAAAGAATGTAATTTAAACACCTAGCAATAAGAAATGGGTCATTTGTTTTGAGCTTGTGTCACACATCAGATGCCCTAAGAGCATGAAAGTGTAACTAAAAGTCTCTCATTCAGTCATTAAGAGAAAACTAAGGGCAAGAAATAAGATCATGAACTGAACAGATCTAAGGTTCTACGCAGCTGTCACCACAGAAAATTAGAACCCAGATGAGCAGCAGCATCACATAAGTACAGTAATGCTATTTACAACTGATTACAGTGAAAAATGAGAAAAATCAGAGAAACGAGGAAAAAACAGATTGTAACTTGCAAAATAAACAGAATTTATGAATAGAACTCTAAGTCAGCCACTTGTTTAATTTTTTCCTTTATGGAAAGAACTCAACTGTTAAAAAATATTTGTTTCCTCCAAGGCTCTGAGGAAAGGAAGACACCATTTCAAATACCAGAAAAGAAAGCATAAAGGTTTTAGAGCAGAGAGAACTACTAGTAATGTTTCAAAACTGACTTCTATATTAAAGGGGTTTGTTGAAATCTTGTCTTTAACGGGCTTTGTGAATGCTTCCTGAGAAACTGAAAACCTTAGAAATCAAATCGGTAAAACAAAAAGAAAAACAGGAAACAAAAGGATGGTGTTAATACACTCAGAGAGTCACAAAAGAGTAGCTGCTTAAAATTGGGAAATCCCAATGATAAGGTAGTAGCAACATCAGTTCAGTAAAGACAATAGTACTCAGTTTTTCATAATTCAATCATAACCCCTAACGAGACTGAAGAAAGCAAAATAAACCTGACATAGACATAATACAGATACAGTGCTTAAATCACTCTGCAGTCCTTAAATCACTATGAACTTCCTTTCAGAAATGACAAAAAACAAAGTATTCACTCAAGTAAAGTTGCTTCCTAGAGGGAATGTCGAAGCACAAAAAGATTATATATAGCCAGACTCTGGTATATTAGAAGACATTTCACAAGAAACTGGAACTGTATTTATGACCAACAAAGTGAATGTCAGGGAATGTTCCTTATATTGCTAGCTGTCCTTGGAAGCAGATGAACCTGCTGACTACCTTGCTTTCTTACTACCTGGTGAATAAGAAGAAAAATAATCTTAATTTTTATCCTGTTCTGCAGAAATTTACACACCCTAAGGATTCCAATCTGCATTTACGACATACACAGAAGAAAGGCTTCTGATATTTTCTGTTTGTTAACATGTTTTTTTTCCTCTAATGAATAAAAAAGGAAACCAAAAGCTCCAGTTCCTTCTTTCTTTCCATTACCATAGGAAGGTATACAACAATACACTTTTTTCTTCTTTTTTGTCCATTTGCCTTCCTTCTTTCCCCTCATCCTTCCCCTTTCTCTTCTGTAAATCCTACACCCAGCAGCTGACTGGAGGACACTGCCTAATGTAAAATGAGGAGTGATCAAGCTTACCTTATGATAACTGATTGAAATATTTTACCTTTCATGAAAGTGTCACCAAGAATAGAAAAATGAGGAAATTCAGGAAAATGTTTCTGAAATACTATAATTGCGATTTTTTTTCCCTTTAAGTTGACTATATTTTATAGTTTCTAAGCTTCCATGAACCTCAGTGTTCTGCTGAGGACTAACTCTGAGTTATGAACACTTTTTGTCACTTACTTGGATTGTTTTGTCTGAGTTTACTACTTCATTTCCATACTGCATCATTCCATCTGCTCATTCTGTTCCAGAACGAGCCTAGAATGTTTTTGAAGTAAAAAGGGAAATTAAAAAAAGATATTTTATATGTGATGTAGGCCAGCTACAGATTGTAGGCTGGAGGGCTGGGATTTTTTGTGCATGTGCGTCTGTGTCTGCAAACTCAGAGTGGCACAACTGGCCATTAGCTCTGTGCCCAAGGAGGCAGGATGCAATCCTCTGGGAAGAGAAGAGTTTACTTTTACTTGAAATTCCCTCATACATACCAACATTGAAAAAATGGCAAATAGTAGGAATTATGAACTATATTTATTGTGTTGTTTTACAAAGCATTATAAATGCCATTAACTGACTTATTATTTTTACTGGATCATTATTTTTTACTTCATGCTAAACAAAAACATTATATTCCCTCTTCGTCATATTGTGCCAGCTAAGCTGCAACAATGTCTCATTTGCGGATTCCTCCCCAGAGATTCGAGCAGCCTTAACAGCATGGTACACTAGCTTGCCATATCCTCATGGCCTAGCTCATCAACAGGAAACTCTTCAAAGTGTTGTTTGGAGTTGTTACATGTACACTCTACATTTGTCATAGAAATTGATTTAATAGAGAAAAATCTATGATTTTTCATCCAGGTCTCTGCATGACTATCAGGCATTTTCGTTTCATATCATCTGCATCTTCAGGCTTTCAAGTTCATGCAGAAAATCCACAGACCCAGCCTGCCAGCACTCAGTGAAACAATAGTCTTTATCCTACTCAAGAAAGACCACTCTGTTTTATAACGTGTTGTTATGCCTGTCTTCTCACCTCCGAATCTAGAAGAATATTGCTCGAATTATGATTTTTCCTCCTTGAGAATCTGTCCTCATAAAGCTTTTCTTCTTTGGAAAAACCTCTTAAGTGTTGTGTTCATTGCTGAAATAAAATTTCTTGTGTATTTTCCTGTTTTAATGGTTTGCTAGTAAGGCATAAAACTTCATTTTTTCATGATTACACCATCTATCTCTTTTTTTCTGAAATAAAGTGCCTCTACACTGCATTTCAACCTCAGATGCAGTTGAACACAATGATGGCAACTGCCCACACTTGAAGCCAGTTGGAAGCTGGCCACTACTAAATCAGAAACAAAGTAGATACACTAGATAGTGTCAAATCTGAGCTAATAAACTGTGATGAGAAACAATGTGCATCAGCTAAGGTTCATTGTCTGACACACACAGCTTCCAGGCAGGTTAGCAAACTGGCAGAGCAAATTCACATCTGCCTGCAAAACACTGTATAGACATATCTTTCATTAGAGCAGATAATAGAAGTCCCATTATGAGAGACTAGATGAGACATGAGGTCCTATTCCACACTGTTGGCTGTCCCTTCACACAGAACCTGATCCCGTGGGAATTCAGCTATCACTGAATCCTGTTGGCTTCAGCTGATATTTTCTAGTTCACTAAGCTTGTCTCGCTATTTTTCTCTCCTACAATATCATCCTGTTCAACAAATTCATTGGGATGTGCCATGCAGTACCGGAGTTTTGTTCGAACCACAACACGAGGGACTTTTTATAAACTTTCCATTTTCAGAAATGGGCTTCTGTAAAGAAGCATAGTTTGCTTGGCATTGGTTATGAATATTAAACCAGCAGATATGTTCATCAATCAAAAAATTGCAGATTACACAACTGACATTTCATCTATTTTTTGGCATTATGGAATCAGCGTTTCTGTTTCATAAAGCCTAGGTCAAGTTCGTACATTTGCAATGCTTCCAACTTGTTTCAGCAGGTGTACTCCTGCCTCCGTTGGATAGTTTGGCAAACTACCTCACATTTGTAAATTTGCAACAGATGTCCTAGCTTTGAAGCATATGTGTTATATAGTCTACAAACTGCATGAAATAAAATTATCAGGACATGACAAAATCATGAACTGACTTGCTGAAATTCTGACTATTGCAAAATCCATTATTGCTTCTCTGCTGTTAGATGTTCTACTGCATTCAGATTGTAAGAGACATATAAAAGAGTATCACTGCTGTGTTGTTGCTTTTTCCATAGATGTAAGTAGGCAGTTGCCAAAAATGGCAATGTACCAGCAGACATTAGAACTCAAATTTATCTTCATGTGAGCTAATTGGATGATTCTGGTAAAACAAGTGCACATTTTTCTTTCCTCCCTCTACTTGAACTGACTTGGAAACTATTCTGTCTTGGTAAATTGGAAAATACCAGACTATTTTTCCACTTTATTTATGTGGTAAATGCCTTGTGTCTTCGTTCTGCCATCATCCAGCTAAGACTGGACACAGGCAGCTCTCCACAGTATTTGGTGCCCAGATTTTCAGATCCAGAAGGTTTGAATAGTCAAGCTGAAAGCTATTCAGACTTTACCTTTTTGTTGTTGTTGTTTTAGTTTAAATGGAATTGCTGAAGCTTTTGAGATTTACCAACCACTAGTTTATCTACATTTTGTTTCGTCTTGTTGTATTGTGAAGACTATGACTATACACCACATTTGAGCCCCAGATGGAATAATGAATTTTAAATATTTCATGAAAGAGTTTAGCACTAGAGGCTACATAATGAGTTTGTGCTATTTGCCTTCATCTTAAAACACTGGTGAACTATACAATTAACAGCTGTATATGCAGCCTTTTAGTGTGAATGCAACATACCTAATTTTAATATTATATAATATATATACGCTTTAATCCATACATATAGTGTTTGGATTTCCTTTACTTTCAAAATGTTAAATGTAGTTTTCAATATATCTTTAGAATGCAACCTTAGTACCTGTTAATCCTCTCAAAAACTTAGTCCCCCACTTCTTCCTCACAATTAAATAAATATTTGTGAAAAATATTTATGAAAATAAACTATCTAACAGTTAATGCACTAAATGCATTTCTTCCATCTCATGCAGTGAGCATATCAGATTTGGCTAAACCTTGATTTCATGAAATGTCAATTTTTTTACTGTCAAAATTCAATTTACTGGCAAAAGGACAAAACATTTAGAAACAAGCTACTCTTATCTGTTCTTACAATAGTGCTCCCAACTTAATAATCAGATTTTATCATAGCTTATCACTGTATGAGGGAAGAATAACTACTATCAGAAAAAAAAGAAAATAGAAAGTAGCGTATACTTCAGGCTAGAACATTATCACACATATTTTAACTTTCAACAAAGTTATCTGAATTACTGATTATTTATAGCAAATGGTGAGCTACTTTCAAATGCATTAAATCACTGAGAGCAGTGACATGCTACAGATACCTTACCATGGAGCTTGTAGCAAAAATATAAAAGCTACTGCCAGAATGCCTTTGGTACATAAAGACAGAGGATATTCAATGGGACTTCTCTTCCCCATTGCAGCTTTTCCCTAGGGTCCAGGGAAATTATTTTTGGCTGGCTGGATGGATGACTGACTGACTGACTGACTATGGCCACTGCCCAGGAGGGTTTAAACAGAGCATCTCCGCTGTTCCCACCCTGCATGGCAGGTGCATCTCTTGAGTCCAGCCAGCAAACCTCTTCCCACAGATGAAGCTGATTTTGCTCATCAGAGCTGGGGCTGCAGAACAGATTTCACCTTTCCAGCTTCTGAGAGATGACAGATGAAGCTGGTAATGCTCATATCACACAGCATCTGTTTTATGAACTGCTGAATTTAATATTTCTTATTCAGCATTTAGGTGATGTCTGATTATGAGAGGAGACCTAAGAATCAGGATTACATCACATTTTGTTAGTTGATCTTTGCCCACAAAACCCATGTACAGTGTATCCACTTTTCTGTAAACTAAAGATAGTCTGTGCTGAATAGTATTTGTGGGTATCTCAAAATTCAAATGTTTTTAAATTTTCTTAACAAGTTATTGCTACCTTTCACATATACAGAAAGAGAGAGTCAGATATGAACTTCATTTCAGAAGTAAGGAATAATGCTTAGTATATCTCATACCGAAAATGTTAAGCCAATTCCATTCGAGATCATCAGTGATGGAGAAGCTAATTATTCTTTTTTTCCAAAATGATTTGATAGTGTTTGTCCCACTGCAGACACTTTTTTTTCCCTTCAAATATGATTTCACTGAATATATCTGCTTTACCTTGAATGAAGGTTAGTTCTAAGACATGTTCCAGAAAAAACGTCAATGTTGGAAAAGTCTTTTCAGAAACCAAACAAAATGTTCCTGTTGAATTTTGTAATAGTAGCAATAGTAAGAGACTATTACTGTTACTATTAACTGCATTAACCTAACAAACCACAGATGAGTATAGGCCAGATGAAATAATTTGATGCATAAACATTTCCATTTATTCTAAAGTGATATCCTTAAACATGCAATTCAAAGACCAGAATACATCACTTAAAAAATTTAAAATAAACTTCAAGCTTACAAAAATAATTCTTGTATACTTTTGTAAGGTTGGAGATACTTGAACTATTATAGCTATAATAGATCTATTTGAAGAATTAAGTAGATATGAAGTTCAATTTACTGATGCGTGTTTATACCCTATTAAATTTACATTCTAAATTTTTTGTTGTATCTACATATATTTAAAATAAAAGTGTTCTTAGGTACAGAGGATCTGTAGAATAGTTCTTTGAGAGCTCAGAAGGAAAAAAAAATCCAGCTAAGCGTAACTGAGCTCCTCAAGAAAGAGAAATTCCCATTGACTTGAATAAGGTTTGGGATAACCTGATAACCTTAACAGATAACCTTGTACAAAGTGCCTCAGAGCAACAAAGGTATAGACCACTGTGACGTATTTTACAGTAGAGAAATAGGTTTTTGTATACAAGTAACACTAAGATCTCTGCAAAGTATTGGTGGAACTCTCTCTGCACTGCAGTTGCACTATTCATGTAAAGGAAGAAAGCAATGACATATGCCAAGCCACATCACCTACTGGGGACCAGAGCGTGTGCAGCCTCTGTGTGTATATGAACCCTGGAAGCAGATGGAGATTCTTGCTCAGTGAGTGGCAAGACTCCTGCTGAATTCATCACTGCAGGTTCAGAACCATACAGCAGAAAATAAATAACTTCCCAACAGTTTGTCTACAAGTCCTCAGCGAAATATCTGAAACAGAAGCCAGCCTTCTTCCTTCCTCAGACATATAGGGTGCCACAAGGGACCCACCAAATAAGTTCACTCAAGGCTGGCTGGTAATCAACTATGTTAAGAAATGATATCTGTGATATCCTATTCTGTCCCTGCAATTCTGTGGTGGCCAGGCAGTAAAAACAACTTGTGCTTTGTTGTAGACTTCCAGAGAAGCAAACAGCTCAAGAAATTAAGTGTGTTTGGAAATAGATACCTTAAAAGATGAAACCTTGTGTTAGCTCATATATTCCCACATTTTGGAACCAGCACATCCTAAACTGGCTGTTGTAGCAATGCAGATTTCAAAACAAGCAACTGCAAAGCAACTTAAAATGTGAGTTGTGCAAACTTGAATTGACTGGAATTAACTGGTGAAAATACAGTTAATTGGCAAGGTATTATTGGTATAAAATTGAATATCTCCAGTTTAACAGTGGTGACCAGAAAGTCAACTCATCATAAAAGTAAAACATCCATTGACAAACAATCTCCAAATCATGAAGCTCACCAACACAGAAAAACCACAAGCAATACTGTTGAAGTTTGCCTTTCAAAATCTGTCAAGGCAATAGTAATTTATTTTATTACAAAACAATATTTTTTTCAGGAGAGAACCAAACATTTTTATTTTCCTCCTTCAAAACTGCATTTTAAGAGCTCTGCTACAAAGACTGTGAGATTTTGAGAGCAAGTTCCAATGAGAAGTCCAGAGGGAAGTTTTCTGTTTATTCTATTACTCTGCTTATTACTGTTTCTAAGATCTACCTAGTACATAGACAAATATCCTGCTTCCAGCAACCATTATATAGTTAGTTGGTTTACCTCAAAAGGGAAGTACAAAAAAACACTGATACTGAATGGAGAAAAAATTAACAGGGACATCAAGAACCATCTCAAACAAGACTAGAAAACCATAATGGTGTCTATAAAGTTCAATATGGAGTTCCTAATTTATTCATGCCCAGTGCACAGACTAAAAACTCAAATTCTTGGGATTTTAGTACCCAAGCTACTATTGCTGTCTATGGGACAAATTATACTCTTATTATATTTGGTCAGCACTATTTAAAAACCTTTCTTTACAGAAATAGTGTTGAAGGGATATGACTGAAATTAAATAAACTGTTCTACCCATGCAAACAAAATAAATTATTAATTAATTATCATCACCATTTTTATTATTTTGAAAGGGAGGTAATCCTTGATCACTCCTCGCAATGAACTAGACTGTGCATGAGGTTCTTACATGTCCAGATTTTGTAGATAATCATAGTAAAACACATCCTTTACTCTAAGATCCATAAAAGCAATATTTAAAATGGGGGTCAAAAGACAAATATATACAGAAATCCAGGAGAAAAAAAAAAAAGCTGATGAACATAGTGGACTCAGAAATAACAAATGAGTTTAACAATAAATTGCAGCCATCATGACAGAGGAGGAATTTTAGGAAGAACGTTCACAAATCCCTACAGATATTTCCATTATCTATCTCATATCTGGGAAAGCTGAAAATCTAGCAACTGAATAATATCCACTCATATGGATTAATTAGGTGGATTCTGCTGTTACAGATCTTAAAAAACGTGCTTTAACAGAGAGCTTAAAATAATACCAACTTTGCATTTATTATAAGCTAAGAGCTAAAAAATGAAAAGCTACTGAGGTTGTGATGGCTTGTTGAACTTAAATAAAAATTACTTCAGAAAAAGAAAAAAGATCAAGTCTAGGATATTAAAGAGGCTGACATTTTCCTGCAATTTACAGAAGAGTACAAGTTTTTCTGTGATTTCTAGTGAAATGGCCAAATTGCTCATATGTTTATATACTTAATGACTGTAAGTGAAAAATTGCACTAAAATTATAATTAAAAAAACAAATTTTCAAATGATCACTTGGTCAAGTAAACTTAAAACCATAATAATTGTTCTACAACAAAGACTCAGAAAAAGTGAGCTGACATTCGTTTTTCAAAATAGAATTAGTTGCAATCATAAAGGAAGAGCAAATATCAAGACTCCACTGCAAAATATACTTTGATTATGAAAATGTTGAGAGTGGCAAAATAATTTTGCTTATTTCCAACATCTGACTTGAAAGATCAGACTGCTGCGTCTTTGACACATGAAACAGTTGAGCACATTTTCTTTCAATAGTTTCATTCAAAACATAAGATAGTAGTCCTTTTCTCGATACTTTGTTGAAGAATCATTATTCATGCTTTAGAGATTGAGGAAATCTCTATGAGGAATCTCATAAAAAGGTAAACATACAAATCAACTCCAAATATTGGATTTGACACATTTTTCAATGTCACTCAGAAATGATTCCTGCAAATGAGTGTGAGGTCTGTGGTTTTGGATGCTAACACACACATAATTCCTACTATTGCTATGGTACCATGCATCAGCTGCTGGTGTTCCAATTTCTCTAGAAGAGATAACCTAACAATTTAAGACTCAAGTCATTTATGTTTCTATTAAGCACTGCAAATTAAAGTGTCTGTCTCACAATAGATATAGTCTGTCAATAACAGCATAATAATAATTTTGTATCAATTGCAGGTGAGAATTCTTCATGAGACATTATTTAACGGTAATGTTTTTTTCTTGATACTGCTTCCATCACTGTAGGCAAGCATGCTGTTATATGCATAAAGTGACCACTTTACGCCTTGAAAGTATTAAGACAAACGTTATTTTAGAAATAACTTTTAACTACCTATTGATGCACAATTTGAAAACAAATAAAAGCCACTTCTCCTGGTCATGAAACTTGTTAGAAATAGATTCTCACCCAGCAAAAAATAGATCAGTGCATTTTAACCGTTGTTGTGCAATTCCATGACAGGTTAGAATAGTGTGAAAGTAAACATTTTATTTAAACAACAAAACAATATTACCAGATATTCCTAAAACAATATAATCTCTATTTAAATATACTGGTTTTCTGTCAAGGCTGCTGTTGCCATTATTTTGCAATGTATGCTGATTTTACTACCAATAAGCTTTGGAAAAACAAAGAACAGAATGTGTATATTATGCCAAAGGTGCCGAATTTCTTACATCTTACAATTTCCCAAGGTATTTTTGCTAATACTGAAGATCTCAAAGCTTTGTTCAGTTAGTGACATGGCAAGTATGACACATCTAGAGAATTATTAAAGGAATAACTAAGATTAATCCCTCATCAAAAGATAAACAAGTCTATTTACAATGTGAGTATCAGAAGGAAAGGATGTGCATGAACATTATTTAGTAAACTCTTGTGTCATGTGTTGATAAACATGCATGTATTAATCTGTTTAATTTTGTGAATAAGCACCATTCACAGACAAAGAGAAACAAAAAAACACAAAAAAAAAACAAACCAAAAAAACACCCCAAAACAAACAAAAAAACCCCACTACCAAACAAACAAACAAAACCTGAAAAACAAAACCTGGATTACAGATTTATATATAGATTTATGCAAGATGTCTTACCTCTGTAAATGCATACATGATGCATACATGCATTTTATACTGTTACAGTACATTTTCTCGATTACGTCCTGTAAAGGCAACATAATCTTTCTTATACATGTATCTCCAGTGCAGTACAACTTTCATGTACAGAAACTTTTTGATAGTGTCTTGCAAATAGATGACACTAATTGACTTGCCTGTATCCATCTACAAAGAACTGAAGCTGCATTCCCAAATAGTTGCTTTTTGTAGTTTTTTACTGCCTTTAGGCTGAGATTTGATTGCAGCACCAGGAACAACAGCAGATCTCCAAACTGTAATCATATTTTTCAGTGGTGGGCATCACTTATTAACTTTTATTTGATTTCCCTGTGGCACCCACCGCTCCAACAAATGTTATCTTTTTGTTCAGTTTTGTCAAGATCACAAACCTGGCAATAAATGCTGTAGCTGAGATTCTCGCCAAACAAACAAATCCTTGAACTGGGCTGTTGCTGCTCAGGTGCAGAAAGTGTCTTGTCCTATGTCAGAATGTCAAGCTCAGAAACTGGAATTTCTGAAAGAACCTGTCCTGTTGATCGCAAGCCACTCAAAGCAGAAAAAGAAAATCTTAATCTGTAAACTGCAGCAGAATTTACATTATATCATATCTTTTGCTGCACATTGCAAAAGAGAAATCTTTCATTTCTCCTGGGATGACAAGGGGCTTTATTTGATACCTACTAGTTGAGGGTGGGAAACTGCTTGTTACTTTTTTTTTTGAAGAAGAAACATACGACCCTATATTAACACAACTGTATTGCCTTGGAAATATTTCATTTCTTCTTGGATAGTGTCCAAAATCTATTAATTACCTGCCTTTTCTTTTTCTCATTAGTGTACAGGAATGACAGATTGATAACCCAGAGAGACAGATAAGATTTGCAAATGCAACTAATATTCTATTAACTAAGTTCCTGGACAGATTATATAAAATTAAAATGAACATGACTTGCCCAGGATAAAAGTTTTTCAGACTAAATCACCTAAAAATCAAATAATTTTTAGAAACCTTGCCCTTCCACGTTGAATTATTTTGGCTTGTTTTCCTACTCAGAGAATGTCTAAAAAAAGTTTCTCTTTAATTGAAGTTTCTTTTTTAGCTAAATCTATTACTTTTTTTTGCTAGCTTTTTTGAATCTATGGGTATATGTAGGAGAAGATAAATGTTAATATTAATTATTCAATGTATTTAACTAATATATTGAATAATTTGCTATAAATTATTTTAAGAGGGTAGAACACATTATTTTCGCTAACAAGGTGAATCTTCTATCCAGGTGCTGGTCCCTAAAAAGGTTTTGAATTTAAAATTATGTGAGGTAAAGGACCAGAAAAGTACCAAGATGGTCATATCCTTTCTTCTGTAAGTCATGCAGAAACTAGCTGGTGCCTACGTTATAAGAAAGGAATTAACACAGTGAATTTGTGAAGATTTTTGTTGAAAAGCATGTAAAACCAACACTTCCTAGAAATACTCCTAAAGGAACCACACAAAGTCATTTTTAAAAAGGATTCCTTAACTGATTCCAAGACTTAGCACTCTCAAATGTTTTTCCATAAATAAAGTTTGGAAGCAATTGGGTGTTGTTTTGTTGTTGTATGGGGTTTTTTTTGTTATTGGTTGGTTGGGTTTTTTTGGTTGGTTGGTTGGGGTTTTTTGTTTGCGTTTTGTTTGTTTGCTTGCTTTATTGATTAGAATTTTTTTTATTGTTTTGTTTTGCTTTGGTTTGGTTTGGTTTTCGCCCACATATTATAGACTTCTTCAACTCCTATGCATTATTTCCTCCCTCTCCCGTTGGACCGCCCCCCCCCCCAAAAAAAAAAAAATAGTGTAAGTTAACACACTTTATTGAATGAACAGAAGTGGGGTGAAGGTTCCATTTGCTGCCAGGAGTAAAACTTCAGAAATACAGCAAAAAATCACAAAAAGGATTATATTAGAACTACATCATATTTTCCTAAAGACCTCTTCACAGACTTTCTACATACGATAGGAAGAATGCCACTAAAATTCTCATCAGTTCAAATATACTCAAAGACAAACCCCTGTCCTGAACCTCAGATTCAGGTACACTTAAGCAGACATTCCTGTTGTGTAGTTTTTGTTGTTGTTACTTTTTATTTTCTTGCAGTGGGAAACAAAAATATATAACAAAAAATGACAAAATATAAATAATAATATGATGTGGAAATTGCAGCTGGAATTTTCTTGTTGAAAGCTGAATATTTAGATTAAAGAGGATATTTATTAATATATCTCAAAGGCTTTATATTAGTTTTGAAGATATTTTTTGTACTAATACATGCAATATCACATATTCCAACACTGAAAACTTCAGTGGTGACAAAATTATAATCAGATGCTATCAAATTTTCAATCAATATATAATAACTATAAGAGGAGTAGCATCTCACTTAAAATATTTACATGGAACTTCCTATAATGTTATCTGAATGTTTCACATTCACTATGGCTGAATTTATTACACCTGTTGGGGAAGAAAGTCATTGTCTGTAATCACAAGTGAGAAATGGCTTTCAAGGCTGCCCCAAGGAGGATACATCAGGCCCCTTAATAAAAACAAACAAACAAACAAACAGACATAACTAGGCAGTGATTAACGGCATTTTTAGGCTCCCAGCCAGGAGCATCTAAGCATGGAATGAGGAGACTGAACACTATCTTTTAATCCAGTGTCCCTTGCAGCTAAATAAATAACAAAAAGGTTAACTCCAACAAGGGTCAGCCTAGTGTTATGGTCAAAGAACTCATGTATATCTTTTCCCATTCTGGTAAGGGATATACACAAAACATCACATTTCCTTACACTTCTAAGGCAATTAAGAAATCAATGATTGTATCAGAAAGTCTCCTGCCATAGAGTTAACCTTACAGCTACACCAAACTTTCAAAAGGGATCCAAAGCAACCACATGTAGGGGAGGCTTTGTTTAAGTCCCCTCTGTTCTTAAAAATAGATCTGAGATGCTGTGCTTTCTGTGTCTCAGTATCTGGACCAAGAAAAAAGCAGACAGAGCCTCAGTAACATCAGACTAACGTATGTTTCTTTTCTTCTTTGGCTCCTCTTTTTTATCTTAACTCAGGAGTGAACGAAGAAAATTATAAAAGCAAGGAAAGCATTCTTATGCACCTTTTGAAAAAAACATCCTTTAAAGCCCAGTGACAAATATGTGAGTTGTACCCACAGTTATCATAGAGATTCTTATTTTTATCATATTCTTTTCACCCCTTTTCTTTAGGTGGGACAGAAACTGATTGTAAAACTACAACTGTAGGACAAATTTTAAAATATGTATGCCTATGAGTGCCTATTTAAACTACATATAGAGTATGCTGTACATGCAGTAAAGTTTTAAAAATCAACTGATTGTACTTGCTCCTTCACAGCTCCAAAATAAATCACACCTCCAAATCTATAACAGCCATATTAATTCAGAGTCTTACTACAGAATGGAAAGGACCTTCTCTTAAATGAGGTGAGCTGTTTTCAGTAGCGTGATCAATTGTGACTAGTAGCCATATCCCATTCAAGAGCACCCAATAAGAGGAATGGAGTGCCTCTTGCTCACAATTCAAGGCAGTGATCTCACTCTCATTACTTCAATTCAAAAGCAGACCTTGCATGAGGTCAGCCATGCTGGGTGAAGCATGTGTACTCACAAGTTAGGTATAAAACTGTGTGCAATAGTGGGGGCAAGGGGTCATCAGGACATGCTGCTCAAGTGAAGCATGGATACAATTAAAGAAAATAGGTGAGCTAGAGTAGATACTTCATTTAAATATACAAATGTTTCAGGCCCACACTGAGGTACAGATGGCAGAGATGGCATAGTCATACTCCCTGTGCTGCAAAGGTCAGAACAGATGTCTATAAAATGTACCTCTGTGACCGACTCAGAATTACTTAGGCTGTTTTTCATATGGAGAAAATGGAACAGCAACTTCCTTAGTTTTAACTCCCTTACAGAAGAGAGAGCTTCTGTACTTTTAAACTAGCAAGGAAAGTAACTATCTACAGAAAAACTCTTTGCTTGACATGTTTTTATTCCAGCTGAAAATATTTGATTCCTTAATATCTGGAAAGGAGACTTCCCAATATAATTTATTACTCTGCATTTTGAGGAATCAGCATGTGAACACTGTATTTCATTTCTTACAGACAAACACCATTCAGCTAGTACTTTTTAATTGCATTTTTACTGCTACTACTTTATGTTTTGATGCTACAAACATTGCTCCTTACTTTCTTTGAGTGAAATGATTTTTGTAGCAGCATATGTTTCCTAGACACAGCATCTGAGGAGAAACAACTCACCATTTGTAATCCTTGCCTACTTCTATACTATCAATCCAAAGGCAATATGACCTTACTTTCTAAACGCTTCCTTTTCCTCTGCACTTAAGGTACTTTCTTCGAAGCAACAGAGCTACATTTTGTGCATCTTAAAGCTCCTTGGGTGTTGATATATACATTGTTCATGGCAAATGTGTGGCATTTCAAAAGTTTCTTTTGCACTTGTCACAGAAAGAATAATAAATCTTACTGTTCAGTCAAAAAAAAGCCAACAGGTTTCATCCTGAAACCTAACACTAGCTCTTTTTCAGATTCTATGGAATATACATCTACTTGTCTCTTGGCTTTACAAATGTTATGTGAGATGACTTCGAGCTGCTGCTAGGTAGAATGACACCTACTGAATCAGGATGAATGAACATTGTTCTTATATTAGAAATTCAAAATCCAACCCAACATTTTACCAATATATGAGTAGGCTGACACCCTGACTGGTTCTTTGACGTTCCAGCACCTAGTCAGACAGTCTTGGCAGATCTGTTTTTATTTAGTTGAGCAACTAACGAAAGCCCCCAACCCAGGTTTCCAGAATTGTCATTTTTCTTGAAATATCTTTGACTTCGGATTTTCACATGCAGAGACATCTTGACAAAACTTTTGGTCAGTCAGCCATGCATTGCATGTGCTTATAGGAAGCTACTCCCTATAAACTTATTTTCCTTATTTGGCATTTTCAGTTTCTCATTTTATTAATTAACAGAAGCCTCTGCTCACCCTCCTCAAGAGGAATGGCTGGGGTCTTCTTTATTACAGTAAAGTTTCCTGGTTCCACACAGGAAGCTGGATGATAGCTTTTGTTTCACAGATTCTAAAGCTTTTATAAGCCATTGTTTAAGTTTTATATAGAAGTTTAACTCAGTAAAATATCCTTCATACCTGTCTTTAAAGTATCATGTGTATATTTTAGCTGGAATTCTTAAAAATAGAATAGATCACATTTGATACTTGTCTCTCCTGAAGAAAAAAAAAAAAAAAAAAAAAGAAAAAAGAAAGAAAGAAAAAGAAAAAAAAAGTTCCTGCTACTTCCAGACCTATTTGCATATTTTATAATAATCTTCATATGAAACGTTCCCCAGATAAAACACACAGTAGTCTGTGGGATGTGTCCCAGAAACCACAGCGACTCTTTCTCCTGTGACTGCCATAACTCATGTTTGAGAGAGTTGTTCTCTGCCTGTGAATCCCAGTGAATTCTCATCCCAGTGAATCCCTAGGTATTTTCTGCCATGTAAAACAGTGTCAGTAATAGAAACTGAATGTGCCTACAGCTGTCTAGTCTTCACTCCAGTGACTACAGAGTTATCCCAAGAGAAAAAAGGGATTTACTGAGATTTACCATACTGCTGGAAAGGCCTACACATAGAGTATTATTGAGTAGTATGGGACTCTGCTGTGTATCAAAATAAAGTCTGATTGTTCTGCAGTTTTTCAGGAAAAAAAAAAAAATCAAGTTTCTGAGCCCTGAAGAGTTCAGATGCCTGCATGTTGAGGAGACCTTGCTTCCTGTTTATAGTACCTAGCTGCTAGCAAGCAACACAAGGAACATCTTTGTCCTCAGTACCCCTGAGTTACTTTAGATGCAACTGTCTTGCGAGTATAGGCACTTACTCAGAGAGGTATACCTGAGAACGGGGGAGGAATATGATGGACAGACACACACAATACTTGACAGGGATACAAGTCAGTGAACAGAGGAATCAGTTTGGATATCCTGTTTCTTGTGTCTAGCTGACACTGAATTTATCCTTCATACTGGCAGAGTTACACAGACATACACACAAATCACAGCCCTATTCAGCCTAAATACCACTGAAATCAATCCCAAGAGTTTCTTACTATACTTCAGATAAGAATTAAATACTATATATACATTTAAAAATATTTAGTAGTTTCCATAAAAAAGTAACTACCGGAGTTGAAATGTTACCTTTGTGCCTAATAGATGACAGAATGACAGATGCACTGCTGTACGAGTATTGCAGCTGTACATTCTCTTAGACAATCAGAATCTTCACTTTTATTTAAAACCTGGGTAAGGCCAATGCCAGAAGTAGCCTACAGCTATATTATATATATGGAATCACATATATGTAACCTCATTACCAAGAAATTGTGTGTGTGTGTGTGTGCCAGGAGTAACAGCTCCCTTCCTGTGTTACGAAATTCACACATTTGTCACGGTTTAACCCCAGCTGGTAACTAAGTGCCACATGGCCGCTTGTTTACTCCTCTTCAGTGGGATGGAGGAGAGAATTGGGGAAAGTGAGAAAAATTGTGGGCTGAGATAAAGACAGTTTCATAAATAAAGCAAGAGCTGCACACAAGCAGAGTAAAACAAGGAATTCATTCTCCACTTCTCATGGTTAGTCAGGTGTCCAGCCGTCTCCAGAAAAACAGGGCTCCATCACACACAACAG
>VWYH01005021.1:0-15193 GCA_013399365.1 Pampusana beccarii
CAGCATGCCTCTCCTTGTTGGCTGTTCAACCATCCGTGTCAAAAAGTTTTCATCCATGATCTGTGGGAGCCTCCTTGACTGTGTATGCTTAGATGTGTAATCAGATATGTAAGACTTTTATGTCTGTTACCAATTCTGTGAATTTTATAGATGAAAAGTTATGGAAAGAGTTGACTTAGTCAGAAGCTCTTGGGAATCCGCAGGTACCTTTTTATTTGAGCTCTGAGATAATTTTACGTCAGTCAGTGAAACAGTAACTTAGCAGTTCACCCACACTCAATCTATAATCAGATTATGATAGGTAAACATAAGCAAGGTAATTAAAGAGGAACATTAAAGATACTCCAAGGTACAGAGAGAGTGCTACAAAGTTTAAAAAACTAATACTGTATTAGCAGACATCAGATATAGATTTGTGTGGGATTTACACAGTCCCTGTCATTGCGTGACAGAAGAATTATAACAAAATTGAATTAAAGATTTGCAGATAGAAAAATGAAGAAACTTGAAGAATAAAAGGTATGAGACAACAGAGGCTGTTGTTGGAACATGTGGCATGGGAGCAAGGTACGGAGAGGAAGACATGATTTATACAAAGCCTGACTCTTGACAATGAGCAGAACAAACAGACATGACAGACAAGGGCAGAGAAAGAGATCAAGATCAAGAAATATCACATAGCTGCAGATCTGAAAAAAAGAAGTGGATCAGTGTGATCATACTTTGAATTTATCTGGAAAGCTTTTTAAAAAATAATAGAAAGCATGGATATGTAAATAATCATTGAAATCTCTCAATTCAGACTTGAATAAGGAACTGAGCAACTGGTTTATTCTGGTGGCTTGTTTTGTTTTGAGATTTTTTGGTTTGGTTTGGTTTGGTTTTAAATTACAACCTTCTCTTTTATCTAGTAGAAGTAACAGGTATCTGCGAATAGCTATAAGTTGGAAATGGTTTTGACTTTTCAGTTATGTTATATTATAATCAAAATATTTATCTAAGTATTTAATAATCTTGACATTCCCAAAACATATATTTCTTCCATTGCCACATTTTACTGTGTTCACTTTCAGACTTTATTTCCACTTAACAATTTGTGGAGAATAAGTTACCGATTGAGAAAAGAAACCCTACTTAAGACAGGATAATGTATTTGTTTTATTTTTGCAGAATGTTTTTAAGTAGTGTTTTGGACAGATGGATATGATTTGATAGCTAAAAATGTGAACAGAAAATTGTGAACAGGAATTCTGAACCTTTTTACTTATCTTAGATTTGTGATATATAGAGAGATTTTAGCTTAGCTGTTGACAGAAGGAACCTAGGCATTCTAAAATACCAAAGCTATTTCCCAGTAGTACATGCTTCAGCCTAGGTACATGCTGAGCCTAGTTACATTTGTTTTCAGTAAAACACCACCAGCAAACAAACAATAAAACGTCTCAAAGTGAGAATGAAAAAAGAGGACTGTCTTTGTTCATACAAATATTTCCTTATGCAATTAAAAATAATATATACAAATTTACCACTATAGAAAGCTGTTCATAGCCACATTTCCATCTATAATTGTTTCAAGCTTGTCTCAGGGATTCTAGTGAGATATAGTTAATAATATTTAATTGATGCTGCTGCTTTCTTTGAAGATGTTCTATGTTCTAGTTTTACAAAAATTTGCACAAACACCTGTACTTCGGAAGACAACAATATTATGCAGGAAATGTGAAAACAGTTTTTTTCAGAGAAAGACTGTATTTTAGAACTTCTGTAACGTACCATATCTCAGGTTCATAATAGGTTGAAAACTGATAGAACAAATGTTTTAAAATTTCTGTATCTGATCCACAGGAAAGTTGTGCAGACATTCCTCCAATAACATGTCCCTGACGTCTTTTGTCTTCAGCCTGAATGCATCAGTTAGACCAAAAAAAGTCTCAGACTCTCAATTCTACTTACTTATTAAATCAGAGGATACCACAGAACACTCTTCCTTTTTTTTTTTTTNTTTAACATACAAAAAAAAAAAGCCTGTACTTTCTCATCCTTCAGTCTGAAGGCTGCTCTTGGCTCAAATCTGACCAATAAATTGTGCTTGGTACCTGACATTCAAGGGAAAACTAGTGAAACCTTGTACTTGTTATTTATTGAGAAGTTACGTAAATGTAAACCACAAGTCCAGTTTAATCTCTATTGGTCTATCTTTCGTATGAAGAAGAAGAATCATAACCCTATACATTCACACACATCCCTCCATACATGTCTATAAAGAAAATATTTTTTCCCAACTGACATAGCTGTAATTCAGAAACAACTGTTTTAGGGAAAATGGAATTCTCACTAGCATAAAATTAGCGTGAGTAACTAGAAAATGAGACATATTACTGAAAATTATAAGAAGTTGTTAGGATTAAGAAATAATTTGTCCTAATAATTTTTCCTGGGTGACCTAGCAAAGTAATCAACCCTCAGAGACACATACGGAAAAAAATCACTGTTTTTCATCTTGGAAGTGCATATCTACATCACCCATTGGAAGACCTCCTACTTCCAGAATTTCCAGTAAAATTTTTATCCCTGTCCAAAATTATAGTATCATTGAAATCTTGATTTTGAAACTTACACACATACAAAAATAACGGTATGATTGGATGCCTGAGCTGTGTTTGGACAAGAACTGTCCACACAAAACGTACAAGAGCCTAGATGTCCATTTAGTAGAAAACTACGGATGTAACAGAAGTGTTAAATTGCTGAACTGAAGTGGAAGCCATTTGTCTTCAAATAATAGTGACTGTGTGGGTGTCACCCTTAAATCTCAATCAAATTCCACGGAAAATTTAATGGATTTATTATTAGTTTTACACTGATGTACTAAAAGGACAACTGGTAAGATGTCATAACATCATTCACAATAGCATAAGCTGTCATGGTTTATCCTTTAAGCAACTTAGGAATCATATTAACTTAATTGCAGAAGTGCCTATGCCAAACACTAAACTACCTAAACTCTTCTTTAAATGTGCGTATACAGTACAGTTGTACTTATATATGGAGAGGCAGTAGACTAATGAGACATCTCAGCAGCAATGTCCTGGCATAACAATAGCACACTTGAATTCTTTGCTATATAGTAGGTAAAGTGTTTTGCATGGAGAACGTCATATTGAGAAGCATCTGTAATTTACACTTATCTCCTGAAGCTGAGATCACCTTGTTTTCCTGGGTTCATTTGAAAGCAACACAATTTGTTGTTGAACAACAAACAAAAATCAGTTTCTTTCTTTATCTTCACTTTTATTTTCTTCTTTATCAATGCCAATTTCTCAAGCTGTTTGAATCCTCTGGGCTTTTATCAGCATTTTGTATGAACAGTAAACTAGAATAATACACCTTATTGGCATGGAATAATTTTTGTTTTATATGAAGTGAACATGATTCTTATCCATTTCTGAACATTAAAACATCCAGCATAAAGCAGTTACAGTTGCCAGATGTATGCACTATTGTTGCAAAATATTCCACATGCCCTAGAGACAATTGATTCTGTAAATCAACATTTCCTTTATCTCAAACATTCCCACTAAACCACATTCAGATCCTGTTTTCAGTTCGTTTTGCTATTTTGCTTGTTCTTTGCATTAACTGTTAAGTTAGAATAAGCACAGGCCTTGGACCACACAAATAACTACTTGTAGTTTGACATAATGAATATGCAAGAACTTATTATTGCAATCCTTATTTACTCAGAGTCGCAAAAGAGGTATTTTGTCCTCAGGGTTAGAATGAAAAGTCAGTACAAAACAAATCTGACATTTCTAAATTCGTTGTCATTTAGATGACATCTAACAGAAATCTATAGTAGCATGTGTAATGGATTTCAGGAAGTCTCATTCTAGTACATTAAGTAGCCTCTTACAACGTTCTAGTCCAGTTCTCTGTTTTAATTCTCTTGTAATCTCATAAAATTATTGTATTTATGTCAGTCATCAAAAAGTAGCAAAATATTTCCTGTGTTGTCAACTGCTACAAAGATTTGTGACCATTATTCTAGCCTGTATCTTGAAAGGTATAACAAGACTAATAGGAAAGCAATAGTGTAAATACATCATGAGATAGACATATTGCTTATAAAATGTAATTTACATCATAAAAAAGCATTACAAGGAAGAGACAACACTGTGAAACTGCTAAAGTAAGTAATACAACTTGAAGTCTAAATCTATTGTTAACCATACCTGTAAAAAGAATTTGACCAAAGGAATCCTGGGATATTACAGTACCTCTAGAAACAGAAAGATTTGTTATTTCCCACTGACTACAGCTGGAAAACATGACAGCTGCCAGAGTTTTTTTAGATTTTATTTCTTGAAATTCTATGTCTGAAAGCACACATGGTGAGCATATTATGTGGGTAATGTTGCTGTGATCTTAATACGATTCAGTGTGATTTTAGAGAGATCAACCACAGAAACCATAGAGAAATGAGGTGATTTTTCTCACTTAAGAATGAAAACAAGGCTTTAGGACAGGCAAGCTATGATCAGGACAGACATGGAACCTAAACGCTTTCAACACTTCTATTTTCAAAAACGTTATTAAGATACACTAAATACTACATTTCGAAATAAAATATAATAATATAGTTTAACAATAAAAAAAAACGTAAGTAAGACTATTTCTGCTGAAGTCAGTGGTAGACTGCAGCAAAACCCTACTTAGACATTTCTAGAATATTTCAGTCTCTGTACACAAAATCACTGAGATGTAGAGAACTTTTTATACAATATGCTGCTGAGGAAGATGAAATCTTGGCTAGCATTAAAAGCAACCAGGTTAGTGAGATACAAATAGAAAAAATAAGTGACAGCTTCAGTGCAGTGAGTTTGATGGTATATAACTCCAGCTTCAGCAAACTGTTTTGAAGGTGAGATAAAAAACTTTGGACTAAGTATATAATTAACTGAAGTCAGTAAAGAGATTTGAATAAGAGCTGAACTCTGCTGAAAAATAAAATTTCATTCATCGTTACAGCTTGAATGAGCTTGAAGCTACAGTTGTCAGGGAAATGGTAAGCTTACACAGGCAGAATTTTGGTAAACAAAAAAAAAAAACCTCAAGAACCGTTATATGAAGTTAGGAAAAATGAAGAAGTTGAAGATTACTTGCCTTAAGTCATTACCTGACCGAACATTTCAATGACAAAGAGCATAGTGAAGCTGACATATCTGAAGTTTATAAAGATGTGGTCAAAGTAGAAAGCAGTTGTAAGTACATCTATACAAATAGATTGATAGTTGTATGTCTGACAGACTTAAAGGAGTGAAAGGTCTCTTGGAGAGGAAGAAGAGATCTATATTATGTGCTCATAAGGGGAAATTATCTACAAATCATTAACCCAGAATTTTCTGTGAGATTTTCTATGAAATATTTTTTGTATGTTTTTTCGTTTTTTCTATTAAAAAAAATCACATTGACAAAATTATTAACAGTGATGTACTTTAATGTTTTATTTTACTTTCTGTAACCAAAGAGATGATGATATTGTTTGGAAATAAATATGAAGACTATTAATAGGGAAAAATAAACCATACAAGTACCTAGCATTGTAACTGCCTGCTTGGACAGGCCTGACCTTTTACTTAACTATCTTCATATTAGGTTTTCAGGGAAGAAAGTGAAGGAAACTGTTTCAACCCTTTCAAATTTGTCAAGCAACTTTACTCTTAAAGGTGACCAATTTACAGCAGTTATGACTTATTGCATCTTTTGTTTGTTCAAATTGGTGAATGCCTGACTATTTTCTAATTTTCTCTAAGGATGTGTCTCGTCCCCACAAACATGACAACAAAGTTTTGCATACCTATGAGGCAAAATATGATCACAATAATTAAAATTCTGCCTCTAAAAATAAAAAAGGAATGTGCTTTTTCCATTGTTTAATTTAGCCATTACAGGAAAGAAAGTGAGGCTGGATGAAAATTACATGTCCACTTGAAGAGACCTAGACCTAGCTACTCTTTTCTGAATGGAAATTCAGAAATATTGCAGTGATATAAATTACTGATTATCCAAAGACAATTAGTGCAAATATTTTTACTGACTGACATTTGATACTGTATCTTGTTTTTAAGACTTATATGCTAATTCTTCTGTAAAGTTAACGTAGTGGATTAGCTTATTTTCTTGGGTTTGGTTACATCAGAATAATTTTCTTTAACGTGTCATCTTTCCCTGCCATTTTCCATTGCTTTCTTCCTCTAACCTCCAGTTCGTCTGGGTTTCTTTTCAGAAAATTCTGTTCAAATGGGCAAAACATTAAATATTGGTCTCATCAGCTGTAACTATTATACAGCAATACAGAACATATATTATCCATATATAGGTACATACACAAATACATATGGAGATGTGTATGTATGTAGCGTATGTGTGTAGTCAACACACTGTTAAACACAAACCACCTAAAATAGGTGCAAGAAATATCAATTCAGTTTTCAGGGATTGCTTTTATTATAGTAACTGTAGTATTATCGTATCACTAACACCCAAATATATCTTAGTTAAAACTTTAAGCCAAATGTGCTATTAAAAGATAGTCATCATATTTAATAGCATTAAATATTAAAACAATCACTACATTCTATATGTTTCCTTTATTTTCTTCTATTCTTGTGACAGAATCCTTCAAATTCATTTAACTTATTCTCTTCAAGTCCAAAGGTCACTGAAGAGACCTTTCCAGATAGATATGATTTCCTCTGTACTTCCATACTAAACTAATTTATGTTTCCCATGATTTTTATAGGTGTCTTTAAATGATAAATGCTTCCATCCACAAGCCTTCTATCAGTCCATTTTGGACTCATCCATTATGAATCATTTGTATGACAATGTTGGTGCATCTGAGAATATTATATGGCTATTACCTTATCGCTAATCCCAGAGATGGATGGAAATGTTTTCAGCTCCTTAAGCCAAGGTTTAGATACAAGACAAGCTTTTTTTTCAAGGCTAAAAAAAACAACCAACCAACCACCACCACCACCACTACCAACAACAAAAACAAGAAAAAAAATCAAACCCAAACACAAACAAGTTTGAAAAAAATCATGGCTGTGGAAATAAATCTGCGTTTCTGATACTGATCCTGGGCAGATCATCTTGAAAATCCACTTAGACACTAATGCAGAAGCAGTTCAGTTCTACCCACTTTTTCTCTTCATGTTATAAATTTTCTACTGCTATTTCTTCCGTGTCACATTCTGTCCTTGCATGAAATAAAGATGCTATGGAGCCTCTCCATAAAACAGCCAGGGAATTTCCTGCAGTCAGATTTTCTTGTTATTTGATTTGTCAAGTTACTAAAAAACAGTGTGCTCAGTTATATGACAGCAAGAGAAAAATTAACTTTTGTATGCATCTCAGGAAATTATAATACTTGCTTCTGACATGAAACTTATTCAATAGTTTCAAGGTTCTATATTTTAACAAGAAATACAGGATTCCTGTGGAAAAAAATGATAATTTTAGTAATCTTACGTATGTCCATAAAGCTTTGAGAACATGTAAGACTGTCACATTGAAAAGGTTTGTTGGAATTGGAAGATCAATGGAAATGAGTTTCAGTTGGGTTTTTTTGGCTTTGTTTTTGTGTTTTATTTGTTTGTTTGTTTTGTTTTTCTTTTAATCATATTATTAGGCAGTACTTCTGGGAGACCAGAAGAGCAGAAAAATAAATTGAAAAGAAACCGTATTGCAAGGAAACAAACTCATTTTTTGGATATCTGATTTTCTGAAACAGTTATTCTCTCTTAAGGAAACTGGTTTTCACTGCATTTTATAACAAGTCTCTTATTCCAGTGTTTCAGCTTCAATCCAACAATGCTCCTTTAAGAAAGTCTTTACAGAGCTGCTTTATAACATCAGAGCTCTGCATCAATGACAAGTCTTATTGACCAATGAGAGCGTAGTGACTAAATTATATTTTTCTGATCATCTGATGCTTTTCTTTCTATTTTTTCCCCCATCTTTTCCCCATTATATAGAGAAAAATATATATTTTCTTTCATTAAGAACAAGTCCCAAAATCTTAAGGTTTTGTTTCTTAGCAGTTGCAGTTTTTTTGTTTGTTTTCTTCAAGGGCACATAGTGTTTCCAATACCCTGTTATTTTGCACAACCAGTGTTTTTACTACATTCAGGGTGTTTTATATTGTAGCTATTTCCTTTAGTACAAAAGCTTTGTCACTAATTCCACTAAAACACCCCTATTTTCATGGCTTTATGACTGAGCTGTAAAATTTTACTTTGTGTTTAAACTTGGAAGACAAGATTTCATCCTTGAAAGTTATTTTTTAAATTTTGCTGTTTTTTTTAACCAAGTATAAAAACAATTTATTTGATAATTTTTAAAATGGAATAATCTACCAAAATACAAAAGAAACATTTCATTGTATATCAATACATAGTGTTCTTGTAATTAACCTCCCAAACCTGATAAATAAACAGATAAATTAAGTTCTGATTTTTCTTTGTGGTTATACAATTATGTAACTTAGCCCTGAAAAAACAGAAAGTGTTACATAAAACTTTAATTTGCTAAATGCGGCACTCAGCCAGTTTGTAAACTTTGTGAAGTACATAGCTTATTCATCTGCTACATGTTGAAAGTCACACACTGGTATATCTACTGAATATACTTGGTGAAACATTGTGACAGATGCAATCCACTCCTCTATCCACACAAAGCAGCAGACACTTCTAGGTTGCTGGACCACTATGGTCATGCACACACCCGTTGGTCAACAGGACCCTTGACCAATGAAATTGCCAGCATTGAGAGAAGTTTCTGGACCACTACCATAAATGGCCACTGCTCAGCTTCAACCAGAGTGTAAATGGAGGCCACCAGGAACCCACCTTGAGTTGGTTGGTCTCCCTTGAAACAGTGAGTATGTATTCAAAGACTCTCTTCCTTAGACTGACCGTCTAAGTAATGTTCCCCAAGGACTGAGACTCCTTGATAAACTGTTAAGTGTTTTTTTGGGTACCCTTTAAAGTAATGACTTTGTAAGATTGGGATGATGCACGTTTTGAATAATCACTCCATAAATCCAGACCTGTGATCTGTAATGTTGTTGGAATGCTGAAAATTTTTGGATAAACCAGATCTGTAGCTGGTTTTCCGCTAAACAGTTTTGATTAGAATAAAATCTGTATGGGGCTTATTGCCTGTCTAAATTGACTTTTGGGGGTGTGTCCATGATATTTAAATTGGCATAGTCAGCAGGATATAGAAAATTGAGAAATTACGGACACACAGCTGTAATCCTTCCCCACCCTGTACACAATGGGTGAAAGAGACATGGTTTGATCCTAGCATGACGGTAACTATGTGTGCTGTTCTGTGTGCTATTGTGTGTGCTGTCCTGTGAGTCTGTATGAAACAGGCACTGGACCTGCATAAATCCTATAAGCAATTGGAACAGGGTAATTCTGAGAAAGTGTTGGAGGCAGACTGTGCAAAGGTAAAATTACAAAAAGAAAGTGAGCAGATGAGTGCATCAGAACAAAGGATTTCAGATTGTGCTGGCACAAGCAGGGGAACCCCACCACATTGCCCAAAGCCAAAAGTTGGTGACGCATGCAGATTCTGAGGATCAGGATGGAGAAGTCTGGAGAGACCCTGACAAAAGTAGTTCTAATGAAGCTGAGGAATTGCAGGAAAAAGGTGTGCAACCTCTTATTAAAACAGAAAGACACACAAGTCCACAAGGCAGAAAACCCCCAGCTATTGTCTGTGCAGCCCCAGGGATGTGTCCCAAGCTTAGTGAATTGCAAAAAGTGGTAGAGTCACCATTCCTGGAGGTCTTTAAAAGACATGTGGGTGAGGTCCTTAGGGATGTGGTTTAGTGCCAGAATTAGATTATGGTTGAACTGATGATCTTGAGGGTGTCCTCCAACCAAAATTATTCTATGAGAAAAGAGCTTACTTTTCAACTTGTACAAATGTGATTTTTGCATTAAAATTTTCTTATATCAGTGGACTTTGGCTCTGACATGTGTTGTCAGAACTTCAAAGAAGTTCAACTATGAAGTCTGAAGTAACTTTATGAAGAGACTCTGTGGTAGTGTTTAGAGCTTCCTCTTTGTGTTTATGAAGCCTGTTTTAATTTATTTTATAGCAGAAATCCCCTATAAGCAAGCAGTTTTAGGGACCCACTTTTCAGAATGTCTTCTTGTACTGAACTATAACTAAAAGGGGAGACCAAGTACTTTTTCAGAGGATTTGTGATTGTGTTGTGTGTTTATGAATACAAAAAATAAAAAATAGAAAGATATGTAGGAAGGACAGGTGCTTTGGTAGTCACAACAGTCTTTGAAAGTTTATCTTCTAATCCAGTTTAAAAAGAGACCGTAGGATGATTAAAACTAAGGAAATTTAAAATGTGTAACTGGTCAACTGATCAACAGAGTGTTTAAAAGGATGTTAAAAGGCATTTTTCCAAACAACAAAGGATGAAAACCTCTCTGCTCAGTCAGAGAGCATCTGTCCATCATTAAAATGGGTGGTAAACTCTGAGCTGGGACAATGCAGACTGTGGATGAAGTAGTTCTGATACTAGTACTTTTAAAAGCATATTTATATTTGGATTCAAGAAGTAAGCACCTTATAGAACGTGTCTGAAAACCTCCACTGGGGTTGATTTACAGCTGGCCTTTGCTTCACCATGATTTTATTTTTAATGAGAGACAGCTGTCCAGGGAGGTTGTGGAGACTCGTTCTCTGTAGACATTCAAAACCCTCCTGGATGCCTTCCTGTGTAACCTCATCTAGGTGTTCCTGCTCCAGCAGGGGGATTGGACTAGATGATCTTTTGAGGTCCCTTCCAATCCCTAACATTCTGTGATTCTGTGATTCTGTGATTGACACCTTTTGGTAGACTTCTTAACCTCTCGTATTCTGTGAGAAGTACTTTATTTGTCCACCAATAAAACATATAGAATAAAATANTTTATTATGTTATATTATTATGTTATATTATTATATTATTATGTTATATTGTGTTCTATTCTATTATATTCTAATTATACTATATTATGTTATATTATGTTGTATTGTATTATACTATATTATACTATATTACATTACATTACTTTACATCATATTATCATATCATATCATCATATCGTCAATATTGTATCACATTATAATGTATTTTAACAGAAGAAAAAATAAATCTCATTAAATCTGACTGTAACTCAATAACATTTTCACTTAGGTGACAATTAGATGAGTTCTTTTGGTCGAAAAAATCATATGTTTTTTAAAATCCACAGCCCTACTTATGCATCTTGCACCTTTTCCTCAAAGGAAGCCCTCATTCTCTTGATGAGAAATGAAGAAAAAAAGGTTTGTTTACACTTTTCTATATATCCTTCCTATTAAATATTTACCCCTTTCCAAACAATCTGTAAAAGCAATCACCTGACTAAGGAACGTGTTGAGAGATAACAACTTCCAACAACTCAAGGAGCAGTCTGAGCCACCTTTCATACACATCACTTGTGCTTTAGGCCTGGCTCTGTTCCACACTGGTCAAAGTAGATTCTACTGTTGCAACAAACCGTGGAGGACTTGAGGGGTCAAAAAAAACATATTAAATTCCGAATGATGACAACATTTGTGGAGACTGACCTCTGTTTGTAATTAGAAAAAGGCAGAATGTATCAAATAAATGAATCTTTAGGTATAGTTTTTCAATATCCGGTTAAAAGCAAGAGATTCTAAGGCTGATTTTGGACTGCTTTTGGAAGGGATTCAAAATACAAGCACATAATACAAGCATATTAGCTTGCCTAGCCGGAAAACAAGCTGGCTATCTAACGAAAAGAAATAAAGACATAAAATAAATACATAAAGACATTCAGAACATTCTCATTAGATATATTAATAGGTAGATCTGTAATAAACTTTGTCAGATGCTTGCCTAATTAGATACGTTACAATAGCTATAAACAAGAACTTCTGCCCACACTACTTTCGTCTGAAAGATACATTGAGTTCTTAGTTAAACAGGTTCCTTATTAGTGGGTTTTTGTTTTGGTGCTTTTTCATTCACTTCTTCTAGTACACAGTTGGAAATCCTTATACATGGAATCACGGACAGAAGAAAAGAATCCGAACTTGGGTGTTCTAGAAAGGGATTTCTGAAGAGGTTATCAGCAATGAATCTGCAGATTCTTCAGAAAAAGAGTGCTGTGTGAGAAATAGAAAAGAGACAAGAAAAACCAATACAATAACATGAAACTATTGATTCAGTTTCAGTGAGGAAGATTCAAAGAAATACCACTGAAGATTATTTCAATTGGAAAAGATGCAAACATTTTTAACTGAAAAACAGAACAAACCCTTTAACTGATGCTAGGAAGAAAGAAGGGAAAAGAGTAAGAAAATCCAATCTTGCTCAGGAACTTTATTGAGAAGGAAAATTAAAACAGTTTGTCTTATAAGAAATTAGCCAAGGGCATAAGGTTTCTGGAATGACGAGATGACAGTAATATGTTTATATCTGAATTTAGGCTACAATATTAACGAATTAGGTAATGCCTCCTATCTAGATCATTTCATGAGGGACATCAATTTGGCATATGGTAGCACAGTGTTAAAACTCTCTGTGTAACCTAGAGGAGGCTGAATTACTCTGTGCAGAGTTGAGTCGTAATGCAGGTACTTGTCTTCTGTGATCTAAACACACTCGTTACTGCATTCAGCCTTCAGAACCTGGATAGGGCCACAGATACCTAACTCAGGATACTTGCCAGTCAGGACCAGCTATATATTTTCTGAATGCATTTAGGAAGTCATATTAACATATTGTTCCTGAAACTGAGGTGTTTTACATGTTTTTCTTTGGGGAACTGGAGAAAATGCTACAGCTCATGGAGCATCACCTGATCTATGCAGAAGTATGGACACGGGAACTGAAGTTCCTGGGGCTTCAGAATGTGTAAAACATCTTGTCCATGATTTCGGAGAATAGGGGTGGACAAGAGGTCTGCCATGAGCATAGCTTTAGCTTTGAAGATTTATGTTATAAAAGCAAAGATAACTGAATGGGAAAAAACATTCTTGGACAGCAACTGCAGTGTAACAGGGTAAGAATAGGGCTATCTTCTTTCCATACTGCCAGCTGCAACATGAGGTAGAATATGCTTAAAGAATATGTTTTCTTCCATTATGGCCCTGCTTTTGTGGCAGAATTAAAACATCAAGTAAAAGTATTAGCAAGCACAGATTTTCATGGTGAAGCATGCAAAGAGATGCATACATAGACTGTGAAAGGGAGACTCTTAAGGAAAGCGTTCTTTCAGTTTATACAATGAGGTAATAATTGCTGATTACAGGTAGACAATCCTGACACGTACTGTATTCATATTAGACTCTACTATGCCTTTGCGGAAGAGTCATATTATTGCAATGAATCTTAGATCTTGAAGGTCATGTTTGTAAATCAATATATGAAGATTTAGAGTAAAAGCAACTTGAGAACAAATGTTCCTAATGCAAACTGCTTTAAAATTATTGATTATTTAAGATTTATTTGCAGACATAGAAAAGCAATGAATCATCATATCTTGAGGGAAAATTATATCTGCAAATAAATTTAAACTTTAGACAAACCAGGATATTGTCTGTAATCTTTTCCGTCCACCTGTGAGTCTGTTAATTCTCAAACAATTCAGAATTATAACAGGTTTTTTAATATATATATATGCAATAGAAACTATCTACATAAATAATGACTGAAGAAGTAAAATAGTGCTCAGAAAACCTTAAACAACTGTATCAAATTCTGTGGGTATTATGGTGATATCATTTACAGGAATATTCACAAATAAAAGATATCTACCCTCTTTCTACTTCCTTTTCAGGCAGGAGTAGTCACAAACCGGTAAAGCCTTTTCTGTAAGAATGAAAAAAATTACAAGGGCCCATTTTTGAAGAAAATAATACTAGTTTGCTCCTTCCCAAGTAAGAATTTTACAAGCTCAGCTGGGTAGGCAATGTTGCATATATCACTTTTCATCTTCTGGAATGGTTACTGGAAAACTATTGTTTGCAGTATAGTGGTTTTTATTGCAACCACAGGAAAAAAAAATAAAAAAAATGATATGTTTTAGATGAAGCTCAATAAAAGTTCAACTGGAGAATAGAAACAGATTCGAGAAGTGTAATTGCAATGAAATTTTGCTACCTAGGAACTTTTGAATACAGATCTGGCTTCCTAAAGCGCCTATCTGCATCCTAAACTACCTGTATACACCCATAGATACCTTCTCAGTAGTATGTCTTTCTCAGTGCAGGGAAGAAATTGAGATTTATAGGGGAAAATTTATTAGGAAATGGATACTTTTGCTTCATCCAAATTAGTTGTCTATATCAGTATCAACAACCAAAATTTAGATCCAAACTCTACAAGAGTTTATACTTTTGCTGATAAAATTCCCCGTAACGTAAAGGCCTGGTTTTGGGCTGCTCAAAATTATTCACCCTTTGAAAGAATTTCCCTGTTTTGAAAGACTTGTTGGCAGCTGTCCATCCTTTTGGCATATAGCACTCCAGAGAGGGATCACTGTCTTTTTACAATAAATACTTACTGGTCTAAAGAATGGGTGAAAGATAATAACTAGTCCTGACTAATTCTGTAATGATCTGGAATATGCTGGCTTTTTTTCTTATTTCAATTAAAATCTGTGTGAAAAAGATGTAGAGTAAGAGTTCTGCTCCCATGGTCATTGCTGAAAACATACTTACATACTTAAATTCTCTTTCTCTCGTCTATGGGTACAGACAATTGCCTGAAACATGGAGACCAATAATACAGGTCCTTATTAGGCAAATATTAAAAAACCCACAACAAAACAAAAACAAACAAATGTCCTCCCTCCTCCTCCCCAAAAAAGAGTTTTGGTGATTTAGAATAAATAATTTCAGACAATATGCAAACTTCTGTGTCGCACTATTAGGTGTCAGATATCTTAAGTCTCTCTTACAAGAGAAAACGAGACTTCCTCCATAACCCCTCTTTCAGTAACACTGTATTCTCTGAGTCACTAGTATATTCTGCATTTAGAATGCTGTGTTAAAATAACAATTACATAGGAAAGGTATAGGAAGGTGTGGGAAGGTGTGG
>VWYH01005038.1:0-15581 GCA_013399365.1 Pampusana beccarii
AACCCAAACTGTTTTATGATCCTGTGATTCCTCCGTGGGAGTCCCCAGCAGACAGCCTGCCTGCCGTGAAGACAACAGGGCACTGAGGTCCTTCTGTGCTGACCTGAAGTGATGCTTCAAAGCACACAGAGATTGGAGCCAAGAACTGAGCCTCGGCTCCTTACAGCCTTCCTGCTCTGTGCCAGAAATGATGATGAAACGTTTATTGATTGCAGTGAAGTATTGCTGCACTGAGAGTGCTAAGGCAGGAGCCCGTGTGGCTCAGTGTTTCAAAACCTTTGCCTCAATATTTTTCCAAACACCAAAGTGTATTTTTTTTTCTCCCAGGTAGACATTTGGCAGCAGACTTAAATGAACCCTGAGGGCTGTTATAACTCAGATCCATCTTTGGGGGCCCACTGGTGCATGAGAAAGAGCTCTGCCTTTGCAAACTCCGAAAGCGCATATGATGACTGTATCTTGCTTTTCTTTCAGCAGGGTCACTGAGTGGTTTGCGGAAAACCTAATATCAGTGCTGTGCCATCTTGTCTGTTCATTTGGTGAATTCAGATTTTCATACATTAGTACAATAGAGAAATTCAGCAGATAATTCACTTGGGGGAAAAAAATATGCCTGGGACTGCACGGTTGAGGAAATTAAATGAAATTCTCTTTCAATAAATGCAACCCATTAAGAGCCTCTTGATTGTCTAGTTGAATATTTCAATTTAAAATACTACTTAGAATGAGTAAATAAAGTATGCTTCAGTTCTGCAAATTAAATTTATCCTCAGTTAAAGTCCATTGAGAGGTACCCCTAGAGTGAATTTGCCCTACATCTCGTTTCTGCCCTGGGGTGTTTTCACAGCAGTCTGAGTCACCCAAAGCTCCCAAGCTGAATTAATTTCTGAATCTCATAGTTGATATCCCACAGACAAAGCCATGCCTGTGATTCAGAAAAGCACTGATGAATACCGAGCGGGGGTAAGCCAGGCACGGACGTTTGCTCCTGCCTGTTTCACCCCAGCTAGCTGGAGCCAGCCTGGCTCTCCGCAGATCCCATGCGACGCTGGGGGAAGGCAGAGACCCAGCAGATGGGATGGGGAAGCTGCACGCAATGGTGTGAGGGTCCTTTCCCCATCCAAGCAGCAGCTGGTGGGGAATACATCTCCAGAGGCAGCAGCCAGGACTTCTGCCACAGCTCTGCCCACTGTAAGCCTGGCCAGTGCCCCTTTGCTCATGCTGCAGTGTGTCACCAGCCTCATCCTTCCCTTGGGTTTGGCTCCAGCCTCTCCAGACCATCCTGGCCCTGCAGGGAAGGTCCTCCTGTGGCTTTTTGCTTTTGTCTGCTGGAGAATCACTCAGCTCTGTTAGGAGGGAGGAGACCCTGCCTTGCTGGGAATACCTCATACTGGAGCCTCAGATGGCAACAAGTGATCATAGAATCAGAGAATAGTTTGGGTTGGAAGGGACCTTCAAAGCTCATCTAGTCCAACCCCTGCCATGAGCAGGGACATCCTAACCCAGAGCAGGTTGTTCAGCTGCAGGAGTGGGGCAAGTCCGGCTGTGCCAGGGCTTTGCAGCCATGGAGCAGATCGTGGCGTTGCTGCCTGTGGCAGGGCCTTCTAACAGGCGGTGGGGTGGTTCTGCTGCTGTGCTTTGGTACGTAGGCAGATGGTGCCATCAAGATGATTAACAGCACCGAAGCTAGTTTGCCAGGAGTCTATTGATTTTCCAGAAGGGTAACAAATTTTCTCCGTATGTACCAGCACTGAGACTGAAGTAATCTGCTCTAAAGCAGGAGGGAAATAGAGCTTTCAGCATGATTTAGGGAGAGCTGTGTTGCATCCATACACATAACAATATGATATTTCTTGGGTGCTGTTACACATTGCCTTAATAATTAATTTGAGATAAACAACATTTATGTTTAACACCAATTTGTAGTTGAGTTAGGGCAGCAGACTGAGTACCAGGACTGGCTTCCCGATGAGTCACAGTGAGTAAGGACTGACCCTGGGCTCTTCCTCTCCCCAGGGGTCTCTGAGATGGGGTGTATGACTGTGTAGACAAGCGACTGTGGTGCTGGCACTGGATTAACCTCTTTTCCCAACAGATTGAGAATCTGGGAAGATCTCCAGTTAAGCAGAGTTTACCAGACATGATGGTTTGCTCTTGTCTTGAAGCATTTGGGTTGTGGCCAGGCAGCAGCAAGGGACCTCATGAGACCCTGTCACCGCGGGAGCTCCTCCATCTTCCCCGGGGTGGTTCAACCCCTCATGTTAGGCACCGTAAAACACGTAACAACAACATGGTGCTGAGTTTGCAACCATATCTCTTGATTTGGATGGCTATCATCACACAGGGATGTCAGAAAATCCTGATGCATATTACTACGAGACTTCTCTGTACCCATCTAATTACAAAATCAAGTCTGTCTTGTAATGGGAACCCAGGTCTCTGGGTAGTAGCAGAGGAAAATAACAAGTTTGGTTTTGAGACATTGGATGCTGCTTGTTCCCAAGCCCTCAGCTTTCCCTCCACGGCCCTGCTGGAGGCTGAAGCATCGGCTCAGCGAAGGGGAGCACGGCGATGCTCTGACAGCCATGGCAGGACCGACTACGGTGGGCCTTGGGCTCCAGTTGTTGGGCAAATCCGTGTGTCCTTTCCAACGAGACTGGGATGAAGAGAAGCAAAAGTCTGAGCTGCCTCCATCCTATTTCAGAGCAGCATCATCTATTGGCAGTTTACTACTAGTGCAGCATATACTATATTTATAGCAGGTCACTGGAAATGTACCTGGACCCATTCGTTGTTTTTAATAGCAAAGCAGTGCTTTAGCGCAACATTAATTTAAATTTACCTTCCTGCAGAAAACTGGTGGACAGGGAGCCTTCCAAAAGATGCATTTTTATTGGCTCTCTTTTCTACATTTGGCTGTTGATAAATATTTATTTAGACTTACCCTGCCGAAGGCCTTCAACACAGTCACATTTCATCTCCTTCCAGGGGTAAGTGGTGGCGAACAGCGGTCAACGATGGGCCAGGCAGCAGCAGGCAAACCCAAAAGTGTCTTCGCATGGTGGCTGGGGGGTGTGATTGAAGCCTCACCGCTCCAATATGAAGGAGCTCAGAGGCCGGGTGAGGAACACAAATAACCTGGTGGGGGACGTGAGCCCCTGATGTAGCCGCTCCCAGGGTTGTCCCCAAGGAGCCTCAGAGCAAGGCCCAGGGGGACACTCAGCACCCTGAGCTAAGGGGAAAGGCTCTTACAGACCAAGGGGGTAAGTTACTGCCTTGGGGGTGTGGGAAACATTATGGAGGAGCATCTTGAGATTGCAGAGCACTTAGTATGGGATGTTTAGGGGAGGGACCAAGGGTGGGGAAATGGAGGGATCTGTGTGGTTTGGGAAGGGACAAATGTGGAAAAACTGAGTGAGAAGGGCATAAAAGGGGCCGGTGGTTTGTAAAGAGTTGGCTGATCAGTATGTCTGCTGGCCATGCCCTGTGCCTGGTCAGCAGGGCCTGTCTTCTCGTTGAATTCCATTTCAGATGTCTTTCCAGGGTGAGGGACTCTCTACTCTGTGTACATGTGTGTTTGGGGTCTGGGTGAATCACTGGTGAATGTCAAACTGGACCAGCTGGTAAGTAGGATAAGAGGCTTTGGGAGCCAGGTATTGAAGCAACCGTAAGCCTGGGCTCCATGCTGTGGCCACCAGAGGTCCGTACATTGGCTATTGGAGGGACCAGGAGGTCCTGGTCAGCTACTGGGGAGACCATGGGTCTGGAAGTCAGCTGAGAGACCTGGTTCTGTGTGTTTGTGCAAGAGTCAGCTGGAGATCCAGGGGCCACATACTGGGTAGGTTGAGTGCCTCAGGACAGTGGCTAGAGGGATCCATGTTGTGTATATGTCTGTATAAATATATATCTATATATTCTATTAATTGGCTTCCATCCTGATCAGCCAGAGAGCAGAACAGGATGAGGCCATTGGTGCTGTTGTGTTTCTGTGTGTTGAGCGTTTCTGTGTTGCTGGGCATGTACATATGCAGATGTGTGTTGAATATGTGTTTGTGCTCATGTACCTACTGGGAATACAAGCTCAGCCCTGCCGCCAGATGAACCCAGGGGCACATAGCCTTGCCTCTACTGGGCCATCGGATTTGGCAGCTTGGTGACAATGACCTGTGCCCTTGGGCTAGCAGTTGGGTTTAAGCCAAGGATAGCTTCTGCAAAGACTATCCTACTGCCTGAGCAAAAGGGTTGAAAGGGAGAAGATGGATCTTTTTAGCGCCTGTGAGCTTGCAAATTCCCTCTCAACCAAAGCTGATGACAACAGGCAGCTATTAATAAATCCCCCACTCCCAGTGCCTGGACACATCCACCTTGCGAAACTGCTTGGGTCAAACACACCTGAGGTGACAAAGTTGCTCCCAACAGCATAGAACTGCTCAGAAACCAGTCACTGGTGTGATTCATTAATCGAATGTTCCTCTACCAGTCTGTCCGCTCAACAGGCACAGCCCAAGGGACGTGCTGAGGGAAGTTGTCCCCAAAAGCTGGCTCATCATGACACAGGGGGTAGCTGGCATAAAGCATGTGTTCGGGAACCAAGCAGATTGAGATGTGAACACATCAGCAGTGTGGAGGTAGTTTTAATGATAGACATGTCCACTAGCAGAGATGAAGCTGAACAAAGAGGCTTTCAAGGCCTTGGGGACACCTAAAATTTAGTTTTGGTAAATAAAGTTGCAGTTCTTCTGTCTTTTTGTATGGTACTCTGAGCTACTGTGGAGGAATACCATGATCCAGCTCCTTGTTTCCATCAAAACGTAACAACGAACTGCAGGCTCTTGTATCACTTTGTCATTCTCTGAGTGATGGCGGAGATACATACACTCTAAGCTGATGAATTATTTAAAACAGATTCAGTACATTTCACAAAATGGATTTGATTAAGAGGCAAGATATTATGAAGAAAACTGAGATAAAAGCCTAAAAGTATCTATTTTCATAAAATATAGAATGCTTCCTGTCTGATGATAATTTTGAGTAAATGGACAAATTAGTAAGTAGACTGATAGATTGTCCACTAGAAAGACATATTTACACAGAAAACTAATACAAAATTAAGAATTATCCTCTCTCCACTCCATTTATGAAACAGGCAATGAAAAGGAAATAAGCCGTGGGGATTTTTTTAGTTTCAAACTTCTCTTCTTTCCAAAGCCCTGTGCTGTGTGCTGTCTGGGTATGTTTTTACTAAACAGTGTATTTAACCTTAGATACGGTCCCGTGAATGTTCAGTTAATTTCCATCTTCTCTCTCACAGTACTCCTTCTCTTTGCTTTGTATTTTCCTTAATAAAAAGTTGTATTTAATATTTAAAGTCACAAAACCAAAAAAAAAAATTGGTTAATAAAACCATTTGTGATTTTCCTTTCGTCTCCCTCTTCCTATCCCTCTCCCTATCCCTCTCTTTCTCCCCTCTTCTCTCCTCTGATACTGGCAGAAAGACTTGCATTGGAGAATAGTTTTATATAACTTGTATGCAAATATCGCAACCAATCAGCCCTACAGGACTGCCCTGAGGGCATGTATATACTGATAACATTTTCATATAAATGATTGACACTTTTCTATAGCTGGTGTACTAGCTTGGGCTAGCATCTAGACTTGTATAACCCTGTGATAAAATCAATATACTGTCCCTGCGTGCAGAATTTGTCTAATTTGTATGCACACCATGTAAAGAACCCCGTGTTAGGGACAACAGGCCTGGTGGTAGGAAGTCAAACACCAGGTAGAAGGTGTATGTGTGCTGCAGAGGTTCCTGGGGACACAATCTTCAGTGGGAAGGATGAAGCAGCGGCCATCGAGCTCCATGCTGTTTTGGGGAGACTGTGTCCTTCCAGCTGCTCCACAGTGCAGATGTGCAGAGTCGCTTCTGTACGGTCGTACAGACTGTAGCTTGCGGTGGAATAGGGAAGCAAACCACAGACACGTATGTTTTAGGCTAATATCCTGACTGCTGGGCTACATCCCCTTCTTTCTGAACCTCAGGTTGATGATAAAATATGAAAAAAAAAAGGAAGTTATCCAGTCTGTGGATTTCTCATGGGACCCAGATGCCATAAAACAGGGACAGCTGTCCAACAGATTTCTTCAACAGCCACATAGTAACCTGCTCCGGCAGAAGTGCTCTGAGGCAGATAAACATTTGGATTTTTCTGGCAAAAGTGGCAAAAAGAGAATTTATACAGCTTTAACAAAAAGATGATGAAAAACCTCCCACGGATTTCTCTTTTCCAGTTGCAGAGGAGTATACCGTGGAAACAGATTGCCAACTTTTTGTTTCACATAGAAACAAAAACAAGGTTAATGTTAAGAAATAGAAACTAAGATCGGTGTAGCAGCAGTTTAATTCAGAGATATGTACACTGAAACCAGTTACCCTTATCTTGAACAAAGCACCCTTCTAGAGGAAAATACTTGTTTATTTAGGTTGAAAACAGACACCAGTCAACACGCTGACCGGTGTCCTCCTAAGCCCAGAATCACCAAAGTGGTCTGAACTTTCCAAGCAGTGGGAACAGTCAGTGTTTAGCATCTTTGCAAAGCTGCCTTCCTCCAATTCATTACCCCACATCAGAGGCACCTGAGACACCTGTGTTCTTTAACTTATCTGCAGTCTAATCCTCCCCACCCACACATACACATATAAAATGGAAATAACAATTTAAACCTATCTGCGTAAATACAGCTCTTTGAAACGCGTTCATGTGTGTTATTACCTGAATCAGGAGAACACTAACGCACAGTGCGCAGTCATGCCCAAGTTGCGGGAGAGAAGGGTTTTAAAGTTTGGGTACAATATCAGGTTGTATCGAGGGGATTATTATAGGCTGAGTGGAGAGAAAACTGAGGTTAAGAGTGGTCCAGGAGGGAGAAGAGAAAGGGCACGGAAAACAAGTCAAGAAAACTCCAAGAAGTAGATGGTTCACAGTTACTTCATACAGCAGTTTCAGTTCTCAGTTTTCTAAATGGAAATAACACCTACTTATCACCAAGAGATGAGCTGGTAATTCATGTTGAAAAGTGTTCACAGATTCTTGGAAGAAAGGTACTTTTGGAAATGTGAAGTGTCATCCTTGCAGCATTTGTTATTATGCCACAGTGTGATTGTGGACTTCAAAACTGCTACTAAAAAGTGAAGTAAAAGGAGAGCAGAAACCCCTCCAATAATAAATATTTGGCCAACCCCGGTATTTCTACCCATGGTAATATCAATAGACAAATACTGCTGGGAAGAATGGATAAGCAAAAATCTTAGGTGTGTATTTTACTAGGTCTCTCACCTGGAAAACCTAGTTTGCTAAGTGTTCAGCTCCAAGTAGCATAATCAGTTCAGAAAATTGTGTTTACTCTCATTTAGTTTCCCCTGGGAAGCTGTAACCAAGCTGTCAGTGTAATGAAACCGCCACCGAGGAAGTCAGCGAAAGAAAGTGATAGACTTCCAGGTTCTCCTAGTTCATCACAGTTACGCTCAATTAGCCCTGTACCTCTACTCCAGTGTCAGAAGGAGTTTACCTTAGAACGTTTTTCTGTCCACTTACTGCGTTACACCATGTGCCTTCCAATCCTGCAGTCACATTATTTGCCTGCTCCCAGACTTGCATCTTTAATGCCAGTCCACAACCCAGTTCCTTGGGCTGCCAGCAATCAGTGCTTCAGAGAAGGGAGGAGTATGGAGATGCACTCCAAGTCTTTCCATTTTGGTCCATTGCTGTGCCTCTCTCAGATCTTCTGCTTAGGTTGACAGCATGTCTCAGTCTCCTTCCAGATTGTTAACGACTTGCAAAGCTGAGAGCGTGGTTGTTGGCATTCCCTTTACTTCATGTCTTCTGCCTGCAAGTGCTAAGGAAAGACAGAAAGGTTTAAGATACATTCAGACCACAAGGACAAAGAGGTTTAGAAATTGATGTCTGGTCTTTTCACTTCTATGCTTTTAAGGTAGGAATTCTACAAGGAATTGGATTATCCTACCTGAAAGCCAGACTGTTTTACCCCAGTTTATTTACCTGTGCCTGAAGAAGTGGAGATGGCACTGCCTTCGTTGTACCCTATGCTGTACATTGCTTTCCTGAGGCATTCATGCTGAATGAATCCTAGAGAAAGCCAGACCTGTTCTGCCAGTCAGAAACCCACTGCTGTTAGCAGAGCAGACTGCTGGATCGGTGTGTGGTGACTCCCTTCCCCAAGGACACACTTCGAGGAAACCTGTGGAAGGGAGCGCGTATGGGGAAACCTTGTCAGCAGAGCTGCCAGCCACTGAGCCTTGCAACTGGGAAGCTGAGATTAGATTAACTGAAAAACATGTTCATGTGCTTGTGCCAGTAGTTCTGTTTTAGGTTCCCATCCTAGTTTGTGTGCATCTCGACCAAAACAACTCTGTGGAAGAATGTATGCATTAATAGCTTGGTCATTTCTATTTCTCAAGACCAGTACTCAACTTAAATCTAGAATTATGCTCTTCAGCCTGTGCTGGAGATGGAGAAGGAAGCCAGTCCAACTTTTCCAGTGTGACACTTTGCAGAAATAAGGAATTTTTATCCTCCTATAGCACGAAAGCAGCTCTTCTAGCACCCACACATTGATATCTACTTACCTTTCCACATCATGGAATCCAACAACAAAATAGTGTTCACTTTTCTTACAAAATTCGGCAGCACCTGTAGTACCTCTTTTTTCTCTTTTTCCCATCTAATGCACAGTGGCAAATAATCTCCAGGGCTGTATCAACACCTTTTGTCTTGGCAGAACGCTCCGGGTAAGCATATGCCCCAATGCTGGCAGCTAGAGCTTTTCCTTCGGTAGTGCTAATTGGCTCATCGCCTGAAGAAGTTAATTTCTTCTTAATAACTTCATCACCCCTTAGTTCTATCTTGATAGACACCAGAATAATAGGTACTGTGGGGCAGAACAGTTTGATTTCTGGAACCCAAAAATCAAGGATGTCTTGCTGTGAGTTAGGCCTGTCCACAGCGAAGCACATTAATATAACATCAGTGTCCTTGTAGAACACTGAGCGGAGATTTCGGTGACTGAATTCGTTCTTTCCTGCCACATCGAGGGGAATTAGTTTCATCTCCTTCCCATCTACCTCTGTGTCAGTGGCATAAGTGTCAAACAGAGTTGGCTCGTAAGACTTGGGAAGCTGTTCCCAAAGCAAAGAGGAGGCACGTCTTACCACAACGTCTGTCTCCAGCTATGGTTACCTTTTTCCTAAGGGCAGCCATCCCTTGAAAAACAAGATGAAGCACAAAATGGATTATTGCCATACTGGGATTTTTTTTTTTTTTTTTTTGTGGAAGGTAGAAGGAAAAGAGAAGGGAAATCCCATTAGTTTGGAATTCTTCCAATCATATTTTCTTTCTCTCCATACTCCTATCTTACCTTCATTCCCTATGTTTTTCCCCTTTGAATTTCTCTGGTATCAGAATCTTCCAAAATTATTAGTACCTTGCTCTTAACTGTTATTATAGATCAAAAAATGAAGGCATAAACCAAGTTTGGATATAACTAAGATTCCTGCAGTGCCCTAAACCTCTGTTTTATCATCTCAGACGTTGTTTATGGTCAGTGTTCAGTCCATAACAGATCTCATTTTCTAGATTGAATGACTTAATTTTGTGAGTGAGATGGAGTATAAAACACTCTACTGAGCAACTATCCAAATCAGTTTTATTGACGACATTTTCCTGTCATGGTCTGCTGATAGAATTCTATCAATGGTGATTGCTATCCTGTGTAAGTCCATGCTGCTTTCGTTCATAGATCTTCCGTCATGCAGGTGTTAAGAAAGTGTTCTCTGTCTTCATATATAGTCACAATTAACTTATATGAGACAAAAGTTACAGGACAGTAATTTCCAGCATCTAATTTCTTTTCTTCCTTGATGTTCAGTGTTAGATTGGTTTCCTCTAATATTGTTGCCATCTCAGCTTCCTTAGGTCACTGGTGCCCCTGCAAAGAGAGCTTACCACCGCTCTTCAAAGACTATAATGATGACTACAGTATTTAAAGGAATAGGTCAATGTTTCTTAATATAGCCAACCAATCTAGAAAGAGAACCTGATGACTTATGTTTTTTTTTAAGAAACCTACTTTACTGGCAATAAAGTGGAGGTTAGGCAATTCATTAACAAATCACAGCATGTTTACTTTAGAAATTTCCTTGTTCCTATTGCGAAAGAGTCATCTTGGGTGAGCATTTCAGTATTGAGTGTGCTAAACTACTTTTGTGTGGGGTGCTGACAGTACTAGAGTGAAAAACAGCAGTAGACCTGCCAGACAGACCCCCAAGACACCCCTTTCCAGATCTGCTGAAGCATCATAGAAAATGAATTGCAGTATCAAAGAACGGATGCGGTTGGAAGGGATCATCTAGTCCATCCTGCTCTGCTGAGAGCACGATCGGCTACAGCAGGCTGCTCAGGACGGTGTCCAGCTGGGTTTTGAGTACCTCCAAGGATGGGGTCTCCACAGCATCTCTGAGCAATCTTTTCCAGCGTTTGATCATCCTCAAAGTAGTGAGATGAAGTCTATCAACTGGAGAGTATAGAGACAAAGAACTGTCCAGTGTTGCGGACACTATCTTGAACTCCGGAGGTGAAGACTGAATTCCTTGATATCTTCTTAGCATTGGACAAGTCATTTCTCCTCTCTCTGTCTCAGTTTTCCTGGTAGACAGAGATTGCAAGGTGTCCGCAATCACTAGAACCTGAGAACAAAAGGAAACAGAGGTGGATTAATTTGATCTCTGCAGAGAGAACTGTTTCCAAAAGCATTATCGGTGATGCAGATATGTAACTGCTGATTACTATAGTTACATAGTCAGCCCATCTATTTCATACAACTACAGAAAAGTTCTTCAGCTGACATGAGGGTTTTTAGGTCTAAAAATTTTAGACTAAGGGTGAGGAACTTGTTTAATTTGAAGTCAGCTGGAGACCTAAGGCCACTTCAGCTTTCTGTGGTTGTCTGATTTTACTCTGCCAGGCCATATTTCCTGAGTCCTGTCCAATATGAGTCTGACAGCCTTGTCGTAGGAGCTTGGCAAAATGAAAGTCATCAGCTTCTGACTTGCCCCACTTAGTCCTTGGAAGAGCAATGCCAGTGGGTCCCATACAGTCCTCTAGGATCATGAAGGCATTTCTTGTTTGGGATGACGTGCTCTTATGTGTGCTATGCTTAGCATCAACCTCTGTATGAAAATACACAGATCATTTTGACCTTCTCTTTATGTGCCTTGGCATTCTGATTTCTAGGTAGATCAGCGTGGCTTCTCTGCTGAGAGCACTGATCACAAGGGGATGCGAGGGTTAATTTCTGTTTTTCTTTGGGGACACTGGAATGCAACGTACCTGCTGTGACACCCAACAAGTGGTCTGGTTCCTGTGTGTGCCAGAAACTCTTAGCAGCTCAGAGAGACACTCAGTGTTTCTGCCTCTCCTCCCATGCCCTCAGCACAGGACAAACATGGACCCATTGGAGAGGGCCCAGATGATGCCACCAAGATGATCAGAGGCTGGAGCAGCTCTGCTGTGAGGACAGGCTGAGAGAGTTGGGGTTGTTCAGCCTGGAGAAGGCTCCTGGGAGACCTTACAGCAGCCTTGCAGTACTTAAAAGGGATCTATAAGAAAGATGAGGACAGACGTTTTAGCAGGGCGTATTATGACATGACAAGGGGTAACAGTTTTAAACTAAAAGAGGGGAGATTCAGGCCAGACATGAGGAAGAAATTTTTTACACTGAGGGTGGTGAAACCCTGGCCCAGGTTGCCCAGAGAGGTGGTGGATGCCCCATCCCTGGAGACATCCCAGGCCAGGCTGGACGGGGCTCTGAGCAACCTGATCTGGTGAAGATGTCCCTGCTCATTGCAGGGGTTGGGCTGGATGAGCTTTGAAGGTCCCTTCCAACCCAAACTATTCTGTGATTCTCTGATTCTGTCTGCTCAGAGCGTTTTAGCACTAACATGTAAACTGATCATATTTAGTTAGTTCTTAATTTCCTTATTTCACTGAGCAGCTTTGCCTTCATGAGGGCTGCAGGATGCTGTTGCTGGTGTTACAGGACAAGTCAGCGTGCAGGACTCAGGATACATCACTGGCACATATGGCTCCCTCAGCACATTATGCCACAGCAGGCAATGTACTTACTTGCCTACTTATTGACAAAAAGGCAAAAGATTACCTTCCCCACTGAGCTTTCATGCTTCTGGCACAGATTTGTTCTCGAACACAAATTATCTGAATTACAGACGTGCCCTTTAAAAAATCTGTTTAACAAAAAAGAGCAGGGGGGGAACATAGTCTGGAAACAATCTCCAGTAAGTGACTGGAATTGTCTTCTCAGCAACAAAAAATGCCAATTGGATTAAATCAAGTGAAAAACAAAAGGCTGAGTTTTATTCTCAAAACCACCAGCACAAGCAATGAAAGCACAGAAGTGGTGTCTTCTTTCTCCTGCTTCATACTTTCTTCGTCAACCATACAGATGTATGTGGTGCAGCAGGACTGATGCTCTGCTTTGAGAGTGCACATGTAGGGATCACTGGAAGGGAAGTTTCATCTTGCTTGAAGAAGTATAGTTTAGCGTAGCATGCAAATTTGATCAGAAAATATAAAAATTACAACACAAATTTCAAATTCAACCCCCAAATATGTGAGCTGGCTACATTCCCTGGTACCTTCCAGACCAAAACTGTGCTTGAATACAGAATCGATCCTGTATAAAACCCCCTAAGGAGAGGAAAAAGCCACCTCATCCCAGAGCCTCTTTTCATTATTTTCTTTCGAGGTTTTCCACCCCAAGAGGGAAGCCTCAGCATTTCCACAGCTGATTATCCACCGTGCTCATTTACAGCACTGCTGCTGTTGCTCTTTCTGCTGCACTCGCAGCGCTGCCATGCTGGTCAGGTTCACATTTTCCCTGATGCATTGATCCAAGCAGGAAAAAGATCCTGTGTACAACTCTGTTCCTGGTTTCCACTGCTCTTGAAACTGGCTTACTTCATGCTTTCACGTATGGGCTGGAGAAACAATGCTCCAGAGAAGAGAGATGAAATATAATATACATTAAGGGCTTCTTCGGCTGCACTTAGACGTCTTAGGGCAAGTACCACACAGCGCACTGACATTTCTGGGTTAAATCCACTGCAGGAGAAAGGTAGCATGTAACAAATTTACATTAAGTATGAAACCCAGGCCAATTACACATTTAGGTATAAATCTGTGATAATCACAGTGACTTAGACGTTCCCTATAGAGTCCATTGCTGGAGTGTACCCTAGGACAGTCTTCCAATATAAAGCTTCCAAAAGAAATATAAAGTATTTGAAATCCTGGGTCAAGGAATTACATAGACTTTGCTGCAGTCTTTCTTGCTAGGTGAGACACGAAACATCAGGCCCTTTGCCTTCTGTGTAACTATGTGGAAGACTACAGGTGCAAGACTGCTAGAAAATTAAGCAGTTCTGGCTCAGACTGTAAGTGGGAGATGGAACTATATCTGTTCAATCACAAGAAGAGCCCCTGCTATGGGTTTGACTTGGGTTAGTTGGACCTGTGCAGAGTGTTTCCTTAGCACAATTCGGAAGTTGGGACCAGTAGAGCATTTGGATGAGGCCACCCTGCTACAAACTCTTAAAAAGTGTGAATGTGGGCCACTTAGTTTGCTTTCTCTGTGCCAAGGCACACAGGTAATTGCCAGCAGCACCCCAGGTGAACAACAGAGCCATGCGCTTTGAAATGAATAAGCTGCAGATTTCCCCGCCATCCACGGCACAGCACAGATGAGGTGGTGAACATAACCGCTCATTCGGATGCTTCTTTTTTTTTTCCATTTAACAAAGTGTTTTGCTCATGAAAAGGCGAAAGCAAACACCCAGGCGTGATTCTTCGCGCCACCCGAAAGCCAAATAAAAACAGATTCCAAAGCGTGTTTTAGCAGCACCTCTCACCCTCTCTGAAGCACCGGCAGCTTTTCCTGGAGCCGTGGGGATGGTGGTGCCCAAACCGGCGGGGCCACCGCGAGGTGGCTCTGAACTCCAGGGAAAAACCCACGGCCGGCCCAACATCGCTGGGGCGCTGCCGCCGCAGAGAATTGGCTTAGGGGACTTCATAGAGCAAATGAACTCTATCCGCCCATCAGAATAGGTCTACATGCTCCACAAAATAGCTCGGGGAAGGCTTCCACATAGGTAACTTTTTTTGTTGTTTCACGAAGCATTTAAAACTGTGAGCAATGACATCAGACGTGAAGTGGCAACGGAAGTCAGAAAATTAGCCTGTTAAAAGGCCAAAGCTATTGGAGAAGTGCCTATGACTACATTTTATTTCTAAGTTTTTTTGGTTGTTTTTGTGTTGTTGTTTGGGGTTTTTTGTTGTTTTGTGTTGGTTTTTTTTTTTCTGTTTTTGTTTTGCTTTGGTTCTTTGTGGGTCTTTTTTTGAACATTAGTTTGAATTGATCGCGTTCAGTTCATGTAAAATTTGCATTACAAACTATGTAAGATGAAGGTACAAACCCGTCCATCACCATCCAGGGACATGCTGTTTTGACAGGGAGAAATGGGAATTACAAAAACCCCTCAGAAAATTACATTTCAGTGTCTAGGTTTAAGTGAACCATAAGTGAACCATTCACCCTATTGACACACAGTTGTGTAACAGTCTGCTGCAAGAAATAATAACTTGCCAGGCAATTTGATACACTCAGTGGTGCATTTGGTCTTCAAGTGGATATTTTTAAATACAGTTTTTAATAACAATGACGTTGTTCGAATCACTCATTTTTGTCCTGTTTACCAATGCCAGTGCTGCTGGGAGGCAGCAGCCACAGGACATCGCTGAGGGGAAAATGCTTGCAGGGAAAAAGCTTGAGACAACACCCAGTTAAACAGCGATCGCTGCAACAGCGACACAGCGAATCACTCCCGGTAATTTCACAGGGAGAGGCTTCACAATGCACAGGTTTATTAACGCACCCGGCGTGAGCCATCGCTTTATGTTAAGGTACTTAAAGCAATCTGAAACTCCGCTCTTTTGCACTCATTTATTTTCCGCATTTATTTTTTCACGACTGTGACTTCCGATGTCTCTGTGAATTGAGACCAAAAGGGCATTTCAGTTCAAGTCTGCTACTTTTCTCGCTTTATAATTCCTCTGCTCCCTTTTGGCCAAAACCTGGCAGGAGAGAGGCTCAAACACGATGATTTTTTTTTCATTTAGGGAAGGGGTCGAGTCCCGCGTTTTTCCAGTAATACCCACCGAAAGCTTCTGTTTTATTTAACCGCCTGCAATAACCTCAGTTCCACTTTGCCTGGGTTTTACAGACGCCGCCCGGGACGCGGAGGTTTTCCCTCTGTCTGTCTCTGTTGCTCGCCCAGCATCTTACGACCGATCACCCCGAGCGCCGGGGACCACGCCGGGGACCGGTCGGGACCGGACCGGCCGCAAAGCCGCCACCCCGGGGCCGGCAGGGCGGCCGGAGCCGCGCCTGGGGGGGGAAGCTCCTCGCCGGCTGCACGGCGCGGCCGGGAG
>VWYH01005038.1:15592-47766 GCA_013399365.1 Pampusana beccarii
CTCGCCCGGCCCCGTCACCCCCGGTCAGCAGCCCCGGCCCCGCCGCCACGGCCCGGGCGCCGCTCGCTCCCCGCTCCCCCGCCTCCCCGCGCCCCGCCTCCTTCCCGCAGCGCTCCGCCAATCGCGGCTCTCTCCGCCGGGGATGACCTCACTCTTTGCTTTCCCATTGGCCGGCTATATTAAGAAAGTCGCGAGCGCCTTTAAATAGCGGCGCCGGCCCGCAGCTTGCGGCAGTGGCGGCGCGGAGCTGGGGTGGAGGTGTTCGTGCTTCCTCTGCGCGGGGCTGAGCCGGACGGCACCGGCGGCGCTTGCTGCGGCCGTAGAGCTCCCGTGAGGCGGGGGGCGGAGTGCGCGGTGCCGGTGCGGGGAGAGAGGAGGGCGCGCCCGCCTGCCTGCGCGGGCCCGGCTCGCCACGGTGCCCTGTGAGAAGCGAGAGGAAGGGGGAGGCGGCGGCCGCGGGGAGGAGGGCGCTGCCATCGTCCTGCTGCACGGCAAGGCCAGCTTGGCGAGCCTGGCCATGGCCGCCATCCGCAAGAAGCTGGTGGTGGTGGGGGACGGTGCCTGCGGTAAGACTTGCCTCCTCATCGTCTTCAGCAAGGATGAGTTCCCCGAGGTCTACGTGCCCACCGTCTTCGAGAACTACGTGGCTGACATCGAGGTGGACGGCAAACAGGTGGAGCTGGCCCTGTGGGACACGGCTGGCCAGGAGGACTATGACCGCCTGCGACCCCTCTCCTACCCGGACACCGACGTGATCCTCATGTGCTTCTCCGTGGACAGCCCGGACTCGCTGGAGAACATCCCGGAGAAGTGGGTGCCTGAAGTTAAGCACTTCTGCCCCAACGTCCCCATCATCCTGGTGGCCAACAAGAAAGACCTGCGCAACGACGAGCACGTGCGCAACGAGCTGGCCCGCATGAAGCAGGAGCCGGTGCGCACCGAGGACGGCCGCGCCATGGCCATCCGCATCCAGGCCTACGACTACCTGGAGTGCTCGGCCAAGACCAAGGAGGGCGTCCGGGAGGTCTTCGAGACCGCCACCCGGGCGGCCTTGCAGAAGCGCTACGGCACCCAGAACGGCTGCATCAACTGCTGCAAAGTCCTATAGGGTGCGGCCGGAGCGCGGCGCTGGGCACGGCGCCTGGGTCACCCCTTGGCAGGCGGAGAGGAGCTGGGTTATGCACGCACACGGCATCTGCCTGTCCCCCCCGCCGGGGCTGGCGATGAATCGGGGTGGGGGCTGAGGGCGGGAGCGCGCTCCCTTAGCCCTGCCCGAAAGGGGTTGTGCTGGCTCGGCCGTGGGGACAGAGGGAGGGGGGGATTGCATGCCCTGAGTCTTGGGATTAAAGTGGGGAGAAGCCTTCTCCTGCCACCGGCCCCTGCGAGTTAATTGCGAACTCTCAACAACAAAAAAGCTGCTGAGGACTGGACCGAGAAAACGTTGCAGCCGGCTCTTCCCTTTGCCCACCACCTGCTGCTCCCAGCTCCCGGCCAGCCTCCTCGCTTTTGCAAGAGGAGAGCGGTGCAGCTGAGATGCTGGAAGGGACTTCTGCCTCCTGCCTGCATGTGCCTCCCCCGGGCGGGCTGGGAAGGGGCTGCACCCCCGGGCTGCCCGCAGCACCCTCACCTCTCCTGCAGATGTTTCGGCCTGAGCCTGACCTGCTGTGGAAGTTAGTGCCCTGAAGACTGAGACTGGGAGAGGAGGGTCGTCCCAAGCGAAGTCTGTATATATCTTACCTTTCTGTCTTGTGCAAACTGGGGGTAGCGCAGGGGGTGCTTATTTCGAGTGAGGTGGGGAGGGGGTGCCCAGCTGGGACTTGTGTTGTGCAAAGGAACTTGCCCTGAGTGACTAATGCCTGCTGGTAACATGAGCCTTGAACTGACTCCAGCTGCAGAAGCCACCAGGCTGGGAAGCAAAGCTGACCTGCTCTGTCCTCCTTGCTGGACGTCTCCTCATGGATGAGGCAGGATGAGCAAGGGGGAAGGAGATGATATTGCCATATTATGATCTTGGTGCCTGCTCCTTCCTTTAGTGTTGTCTTCTGCAGGTATGTTGATTTGGGTTTATTTAAAAGTTTTATTTTAAAAAGAAATTACTTTGCACAACTTCGTGGATTTTTTTGTTTTCTTGAATTAAACACTCAATGCACTTGTCATCTGCATACAACGCTTTAGCATTGGAAGCATTCTGACTTGGTAACCTCATCTGGGTCTTGTTTTAAAATGTGACTTCAACACAAGATGAAATAAAACCACTGTCTCTGCCTTGGAAAAATGTGTGAAAGTGCTGTTCCTAATGCAGTGAGTACATCAGACTTTAATACTAAGGGGCAATTTAAAGAATCTAGATTTATTTAAAACTTTATTTTCACAGGGTAGCCAACCTGAGTGAAAATAATCTTGTGTTTCTCTGGTTCAGAGAACAAATGTATCCATTTATGTTTGTTTACTTTTCTCCTTCCCTCAACAGTGGTACTGAGACTGTTTCTGGTTTTGTTTTTAATAAACTGACATGGCAAAAACTGAGATGTATATGATGTTTACAAAAAATTATGAACTGTGTATGCAGTTTTTTATGTAAAGTATTAAAAGATTCTATGCTGACACGTGTGAGAGCGGTGTTGTGATTTACAGAGACTGCCCTCAGCTTGCAATAATACCCCCGGACGGTGTTGAACTCTTAACAGAGTTTGCCCACTGCCTGGTCCTGTTTGTGTTTTCTCCACTGGCTGAATTACCTGTCCGGCAGCTTTCAGAGGAAGGGTGGTTATATTTTCCTTTGGGGAACTGCTTCCTTTATTTGTCTGTACAGATGGCATGTGGAAGCATACTCAGAATTCGAGGTGGTGACTAATCCACCCTTGTTGCAGCAAAGCATAAGAAGCCTCCATGCCTTGTGCAGGGTGAGTTTAGGCTCAGGCTCCTGATGCTCCTTCATCTGCTGCTTGTTGGTGGCTGGAGTGAGGTCTGGGCTTGCGTAGCAACAAAACAGGCAGAAAACTGCAAAGCAGCAGAGGCAATACAGTGCTGCTATTTTATTTGTTTTCCAAACAAAATATTCAGACTAAAGCAGTTTTTATTAGCGACCTCCCTTTGTTTGAAGTGAATACTCAGTGTGTAGACAGGCCATTGAATCAGAAGCGGGAGGCTACCCTTGCACTGCAAATGTTTCTTTAGGTGCCTGGCTGGATTTCCTAATTGCTGGCCTGGTTAATTCCCATAGCAATGTAAAAAGTCTCAGCCTGTCCCCCCCAGGGGTCCCCAGCAGATGCCATCACTGTGCTCTGAGGATGCTCCCGGCCACTGACCAAGTGCAGGTGCAGGCAACCCGGTGCAAAATGCATTGCATGGTTTTCACTGAACGATAAAGTCTATGCCCAAAGTGCTGAAGTCTCCCTTTCCCCCCCACCTTGTTAATTTTTCTTTTTCCCCTGAAAAAACTCCCCCAAGTAGCTATAAGGGAAATCTCAGGACAGTTTTATATTTTTGTCAATCCACTCCTTTTGCAGAGATGCAAGAAAGGAGTCGAGGCTTTTGTTTTTCTGGCCTCTGAATATCTGCTGGGGTGTGCTGGATTGTTCAGAGATGTTACAAACATCAAGGCAAGCAAAACACATTTAGCAGCTTGTTTGTTCACAGAGGCCTCTGCCAGCCTCTGACTGAGAGCAATGGGGCTTTTTCAACAGATTTACATAGAAATAGCAGGCTTCTTATCTGGCAGCTGGAAAGCCCATCAGAAATAGTGTGGAAAAACCTGGGTTTGCATTTTGAAGACTTCAAATACTAGAGTATGTGCTCAGTCTGTGCTGTGAGTTTATTGTGTTGTTTCCCATGATCCTTAATGAAATACAGTGGTATTTTCACTTAGACAATTTAGCCAGGATTTCCTAAAAGGTACGCAGGCCCCATGTTTTGGATTCCTTGGTCTCCAAGGGTTTCAGTTTTCCTGATACTCAAAGGATGGGTTTCTTATCTTCAGTTTGAGAATACTAAAATAACTTTTCTGGTCCTAAAATATCTTTTGAAAAAAATCTAAGTTTTGCATGTTTAAAGGGCCACGGCTAAAGACCTCATTCTTGTGCAGACACTCCAAAGCCTGGTTCTGTGCAGCACAGCACTGTTCTGTGCAGAGTCAGCCGGTGATGTTAAAATCAGCACTGGAATCTTTTTCCTTAAACTGATTGCAACAGCCACAAAACTTAAAAATTCTGTTAGACCGCAGCAATACTAATCTTCCTAAAGCCCCAAAGGAGAAAGCATTAATATTTGTATTTTAAACACTGGGAAATGTGTTAGCATTGCACCCTTGTATAATTAACTATACCAATGTTTTCCACTAAGGTGCTTGCAAGGTAATTACATTCATTATTTCCAGTTGGACCTTTGCCCAAGTCAGGGCTACAGCATCTGGCCCAAGGGGGAAAAAACTGTAAGAAAGCACATTTCAGTTTTAACTGAGCGTGACCTTTCTCTGCTACTTGCGAAGCTGTGAGTAAGCGGACAGAGTGAGATCACCGTGTGGGAGTCCACCCGTCAGGGTCCGATGGTGGGATCAGAGCCGTTTTGCTCTGTGCCACATTGCTTGTTAGCGTCACCACTTTGGTGGAGGGGGACACGACTTGGTGGCTTGTCCCACCCTCCTTGACTCAGCTGTGCCGAGGCCACACCGGCTGCGGAGTGAGGGTGTCACACTGACCAACTCCACCCCACCACCGCCTCTGCCCCAGCTTGATGTGCCTGCCCCATTTGCCTCTGTGGGTCCAAAGAACCGTCTGCGGGTCTGGCTAACCCGGTGTGTGCGTGAAGATACAGATGTGCCAGGTCAGCAACTCGAAGCCTTCTTCACGGACAGGCAGCCAGCAGGGACGGTGGGGTGGAGGGAGCTGATAAGCACCTACTTCAAGGAAGCTTTTGAAGAGGGGCTTTAGATCAGTTGCTCTCTGAAACCTTGTGGAACTCCTTCTGGACATCTTTAGATGCCAAGTCCAAGGGAGGGAAGGATTTCAGCTCACTTCAGCGGTCTCGAAGTTATGTATCTCATGTAAGATAATTGTCCAAGGTCCCTTTACCGTCAGCGGACAGAAACAGGCAGCTCCAGAGGACCTCTCTCCACTGCCAGAGAAGGGACATCCGCTCCCTCTGGAAGGGCTGGCAGGTGAAGCTGTGTGATACGGGCTTTGCCAACACCATCGCCTGGCTCACAGCCCTGCAGGTCTGTTCCCACTGGGAGCTTTCGTGCAGTTTACCTGGCTAAAAAGGAGGTGTCCGGGCTACACACGCTGTTCCCGTGTGCTGGTCAGCTGGCAGGAAGAGCAGTGTTGGTCTCACATTTGGCTGGGCACATCCAGCCGCTCCTGCGGGGATGCGGAGGTTTCTCTGCTGGGCTGGACCAGTGGGGGCTCATCCAGCACCTCTGCTGGCATCGGGCTGGGGCAGGCAGGGAGGTGTTTCCAAATTCCTGTCTCCAGCCCTTTGAATGCAGAAGAGGATGAATGGCCTAAAAGCAATGGGATTAAGCATTTAGGGCAGAGAGGCAATCTGATCAACTTGCTACAGCTGGGTAAGCAACTCCAGAGAGGACAGATTAGGGTGAGATAGTTTGGGAGAGCGGTTTTAGCCTCAACATCATCACACCTGGGATCTGGAGACCATGTGTATGTGCCTGTGTGAACTACATGAGAGACACTGGAACAGGCTGCCCAGAGAAGCTGTGGATGCTCCGTCCCTGGAAGTGTTCAAGGACTGGTTGGATGGGGCTTTGAGCAACCTGGTCTAGTGAAAGATGTCCTTGCCTGTGGCAAGGGGCTAACACTAGATGATATTTGGAAGTCTCAATCCAAACCATTCTGTGATTCTGTGTCTTTAAGGTCTTGATTTGAGTAGCCTGATGTAATGAATGAACATTTTTTTCAGTGCCCCAGAGGAAAAGAATGAGTTGCTCTTCCTTTTTCTCCCCCACCCCACTGAATTTTTCCAAGTTCATGTTGAAAGAGTTGTCTTCACGTTTGCTCCCAGTGACAATGGGAAGCTACAGTCTGTGATAAGCAACAGCCAGGTAGGTTAAGTTTTGTGGGCAGGCCCTCATGCCCTGTGCAGAAGGACAAGCCTCTCTCCAGTTCTCCAGAGGGTCCATGAAGCGAGAGGCTTTGCGGTTACCTCTAAGAGGTGCCTATATGTGTCAGCAGCGTGTTATCCATCCATAATTCAGCAGCAAGTAGAATAATAACTATGGGCATAGCTGTTTTTCTTACATGATTGAAACACCAAACCCATGCTAAAAGGTGGGATGTAAGAGTGGGGAGGTAGAACTGGAGGCACTGGTGTGATACCTGTACTGAACTGAAGCAGCATAGCAGGACGGGTGCCTACAACGTGTTGGTGCCTACAACATGTATTAAATGCATGAGTACGTTTTCGCCTTGTCTGCTAGTCTGTGCAGTTTTTGTGTGTGTGCTAAATCTTGCTTCCAAGTAAAGGGGACCAGTGGGTGGGATTTTGCCCTAAATGCTTAATTCCTTTGCTTTTAGGCCATTCATCCTCTCTGCATTCAAAGGGCTGGAGATAGGAATTTGGAAACACAGTGGATTTCTTGGTGGGCTCATTTGCATGATAATGTCCCCTTCCCTCCGGCTGCCAGCAAGGGGAGGGTGGTGGCAGCTCGGGAGCCACCGAGGGCTCCAGGGAGCTGGGGATGGAGGGGCCGGCAGGGGACAGCCCTGGAAAAGCCTTTTCTCCTACTCCTGAGCTTTTGTGCAGTAGGTGTTTTCTTTTTTTTTTTTTTAAATAAAATAATATATGACCCCGTAGTCCTTGCTCAGTGGGGCTCTTCCCTCTGACCTCAGCAGAACAAGCAGAATCGATTTATGCTTTGCAGGATTCTCTGGGGTTTGATGGCAGCAGTCTGACCCTTCCTGGTAACAGCCGATTTTCTCCTCCCATGAGAGCAGGGTGAATTTTAGACCAGGGCTTTTCACAGTGTATGTGCATAGTTAGATGTAGTCACGCTATCTGTGTAAAAAAGTAAAAAAAGATGAAAATCCAGCCTTCTGCATTCGAGATTCTTACAGCACTAAATGGGTGCTTTGTATTTTCAGCTTCGTCATCCCTGAAGATATCAAGGAACATCACTGCCTGTTGCGCAAGCGTAGCTGAATGTCAGTGGTAGAAATTATGCAGCCACCCTGAAAGATGAACATATTTTACATATATATATATATTTAATCCTGAGGGAAAAATAATCTGTATGTTTTGGACTTAAACCAACCATGCCCTCATGAGCATCTGGAAGAAACTCCAAGCTTCAGGCTACTCTAAAAGTACTCATAATTTCTTCTGATTTTTCTCTGACAGTCAGGTGGGAGGAACAGTAAAGCTGCCAGCATTTAGAGGACCAAGGAGAATGGATGGGAGAGAGCTTGTGCCAAACCAGCCTTGTACCAACCTGTCTCTGCATACTGAGGCCATGGGCAGGAAGATGCGTGTCAGTCCCATGTTTGCTCTTTATCAAAGCGTTCCCAAACAAGGTGCCCTTCAGCTAGGGACAGAAAGGAGCTCAGTTCTTCCTGATGGAAATAAGACACTTTGCATTGATGGCGATTTCTGCATTTCACTCAAAACGCTCCTAAGGATTTACTAGAAGGAGATGCTGGCATGACAAAGACACACATACACAAAGTAAAATGGTAAAAAGGGAAGCAAATTGTAGTAATTACGTTGCAGCTAGGAATTTAGCAAAGGTGTGCCTAATGCTTGGGCTGCTTGCTAACAGCTTGCCTGGGCTCCCACACACCGGTGGCCTCTTCTCGTGGGTGGCCTCACTGATTTAACACTGCCGTGTGAAATTCAGAGCAGCAGTTCTCAGCCTGAATTTAGCTGGGAAGATTTCAGACTGGAAGAAGGTCTTCGGTGCCTGAAGGCTTCTCTGTATTTTCTAGCTGTACCACTGGGTTTAATAAAAAGCCATTCCTTCTCTGCACATTCTTCATCCAAGAATACTCCTGATTCTTCCTCAAGCCAGGGAAGTAGCGAAGGATGACAGGATGCTTCACTTGGATGCTTAGACTGACCTGGCTATGGCAGTGGTACTATGTATTTTGAGACAGCCTCTCAGTACTTAAAATGGGCCTATAAGAAAGATGGGGACAGACTTTTTAGCAGGGCATATTGCGACAGGGCAAGGGGTGATGGTTTTAAACTAAAAGAGGGGAGATTCAGGCCAGACATGAGGAAGGAATTTTTTACAATGAGGGTGGTGAAACCCTGGCCCAGGTTGCCCAGAGAGGTGGTGGATGCCCCATCCCTGGAGACATTCAAGGCCAGGCTGGACGGGGCTCTGACGCAGTTGAAGATGTCCCTGCTCACAGCAAGGGGATTGGACTAGATGAGCTTTGAAGGTCCCTTCCAACCCAAACTATTCTATGATTCTGTAATTGTATGACTGTCGCTGCACTGGTGAGACTCCCTGTGCAATTAGGAGCAGCGCTGCCCTTTTGCAGTCATTTCCTAGCAGGAATGATCATGGAGCAAACCAGCAGGATGAGGACAGGACAGTGCAAACACCAGGACGCTCCTTCGCACGCAGCAGCCGGCTGGCCAGGAGCGATGGTTAAACTGGAGACGCAGCTCAAGCTGCAGTGGCTGAAATTTCACTGCAGAAGTTTCTCGTTTCTTATTTTGCTCCTTTGATCTATTGCAAAGAGGATCAAGTTTCAGGGGAAAATCAGCCAGAACAAGCCACAGAGGGCTAGAATTACTGGCACGCAAAGAAGCGGGGCAAGACAAGATAGGTTTCAGGCTGCAGCCGGTCCTTACTCAACCAAAGCTTGAGCTCAGGACTGAGAGCCACATCAGCTGCTCTTATTGTTAGAAATACAGATGTTTAAAATTAAAAGTAATTGTTTCTCAGTCTCAGAAACAGCCAGATGGCTGTTTCATAAAGTAGTCACACACCGGTCTCAGAACTCGCAGCTCTTCCACTGTCAGAATGTGCTAATTCTGACTGATTTTAATAAACCCAAGAAAACAATGCATTCTTACATGTTAATTTTGCAAGGCAATCCAGTGGCCATGCTTTAAAAATTAACACCAGCTTCTCAAACCTACTACCAACAAACTGAGGCAAATTCAAGCAAAGGTTGCGAAAAGATCGCTTTCCTGTCCAGGAACACTTGTTGGATGATGTATTAATTTGAGTCTTTATGGAATTGTAATAATATTGCCCTTACAGCCAGTGTCTGCTATTGTTGTTGGGCAGATACAACCTAATAATATTTTAAGTCTTTGTCTACCCAGGGTAAAGCCTGGGTGCATTTGGGACTGTCTGTAATGGGTATTTCTGGGCAAGGGAGCTGTTGCAAATAGGGTGACCGAGGTGTCTCAGCAACACTGTAGATAACACAAACGGGTGATATTTTTCTGGACAAAAGGCAGGTCTGCAAAATCCTATGCAAATAGCTATGTTAATAGCATTTCATCCATAATATCAGCAGGATTTAAATTTTCCAGGATTCGTGACTTTCATGACTGTTCTGCAGAATTTCCTGACATCTCTCATTAGCCTTTTTTATATTTTAAACAATTCCGATTAGACAACTCCTATTGTGCTTAAAAATGATGCTATAATAATAATTTAAAAAAAAATCCAAACAACCCACAAAAAACAGCAGCTCTCAAGAAATCATTAGATGTTTTCAGCAAAAATCTCCCAGTGCTACAGGTGTCACACCATCGAGTCCTGGCTACCGTGGTGTTCTGGGACCGATTCCCAGCAAGTTGAATCCTTTGGCTAAGGGTTGTAGATCCTAGAAAGTAGCAGTCCTGCTTTTTCTAATGATGCTTTTTGCTGAGGGGTTTGTAAACCCCTTCCCTTCCTTGTGACCCAAAGCTCTTTCACCAAGATGGTGGGTTGTGTTTCTGGGGGTCAGAGCACTGAATAGCAAAGCCCAGCCTGTGGTTAGATCCAGGGTTGTTGGTTTTCTTTTTTCTTTGCTGGATGCGTTATTTGCCACCCAGCAGATGTTGGATCAACCAGAAGCTGCCTGTGAATTCAGAAGAAACTCACACCAGTATTTTACCTGAACTACAGTCAATGTTAGCCCACTCTTGGACCAGGTGCCCTCCTGAGGTCCTCCCAACCTACATTACACTGGTTCTGTACATCGAGAGTTAGCTGTCACTCACAAAGTTGGGGGGTGTCAGGCTTGTCTTTCACCTGTTATTCCCTGGGTAGGCCTGTGTTCATGTGTCATTCCCCTTTGAGGGACAGCTTTGATGTCACGGTGACTGTCCTACCCACCACGCTACAGCTTATGCAGGTAGTCACCAAGCCCACATGATCAAAGTGACCTCTTTCCATCCTGCTAAACTCTAAAGGCATTATTTAAATTGAGAGATGATGAGTGAGTTTCACAGGTGAAACAAGGACCAGAGTATCCAGTCCTCACACACATGTGAACTGAGGTGTTAGTGCAGAGCAGAGACCTTCACCCAGCTTGGTCTAGCCACTGATCAGGGTTTCTCCATATCTGCAGCTGCATCCTGCACTGGGAGGACATTTCCTTACTGACCATTGGGACTTGAAACTGAGATGGTTCCACAGCATATGCTCTTGCACCTGTTTCTATACAGCTTTTCCAGGGACCTCGTGTGCTTCCGTGTCACAACAGGCAGCATTTGCAGGAGAGGTGAAGCAGGAAGGCCCATGTCTGTGGCTGGAGCCTCGTCCACAGCGTGTGCAGCCGACAGCACCCTGCCAGTGGTCAGGGACACACCGAGTTGCTCAGAGCCCTCACAGCAGGGAACAGCATCCCCATTTCAGAGAAGGGTAGCAAGCTGGTGAGGGGCCTGGAGCACAAATGTGATGAGGAGCAGCTGAGGGAGCTGGGGCTGTTTAAACTGGAGAAAAGGAGGCTGAGGGGAGACCTGATCACTGTCTGTAACTGCCTGAAAGGAGGTTGTAGCATGGAGGGGGGTTGGTCTCTTCTCCCAATAATAAGTGATAGGATGAGAGGAAATGGCCTCAAGTTGCACCAGGGAGGGTTCAGATTGGATCTTGGGAACAGTTTCATCACAGAAAAGGTTGTCAAGCATTGGAACAGGCTGCCCAGGGCAGTGGTGGAGTCACCATCCCTGGAGGTGTTTAAAAGATGAGTAGATGAGGTTCTTAGGGACGTGGTTTAGTGCCAGTGTTAGGTTTATGGTTGGACTCGATGATCTTGAGGGCCTCTTCCAACCAAAATGATTGTATAATTGTATGATTTCTGGTGTAAGCAGAGCCCAGATGACTTCCCATTGCCAATGTGTAAATACAGCTTCAATTGCCGACAAACTGAGATGTGCAGCACGATGCTTTTGTCTTCTGGATGGAGGACAAACACCCAGCAAAATCTCACTCGATTGCTGCTTTGCCAGATAATACTGTTTTCCTCACGTTTTCCCTGCACAACACAAAGTGCTGACAGCACCACAAGTATCTGGATGGGGATCCACGCGTTCAAGCTGCATCTCCCATTCCCTGGGCAGGATGGGATCAGGCGGGATATTGGCCATTCAGCAGACATGGAGGTCGGGACTGCCCCCAGCCCACCCACCAGCCCGGCAGCCCCTTCCCATCCCGCCACAGCTGACCCCGGTGTCCCAGGCACTGCCCCTTTGCAGGGGCATTCACACCCAGTGCTGCACCCGAGAGCCCTGGAACTGGCTGCAGACCCTGGCTGGATCCCAACCGGGATCTGTGTGCTCCCTCCACCCTGGGGCATGCTAATCCCCTGTGATTTTCCCATATTATCAAAATCTCTCTGGAAGTCAGTCCGATTTTATTTTTTTTCTTCCCTGATCTCTCCTTCTCACATCAGAAAACAGCTCAGAGCATCACCTCCTTGCATTTGCAGTCTGATCTCCAGCTTATTTCTTGCTAAGTGATGCCCATTTATTAATATGCCAAAATTAATGAAGCTTTTCCCTGGAATAGGAAAACCATATTGCTAAATTACCGAATACATGTATTTCCTGTCTGTACAAACTGAGAGGAGCTGTTGGATCAAATCAGTTCTTACATGGGAAGCATTTAAGACTCCGTGCTGAGAAGGTTGTGCTGGTCACTGGGATTTGTGTCTTGCTTGTGCACTTCCCAGTCATTCCTGTCTGATCCTGACTGTTGTCCCTCAGCCCACTCTTCATAAATTCTGATTTTTTAGAGAGAAGGTAAATGTCCTTTGTCCTGGCAAGCACCTTGTTTTGATCTGTTCCTAAATGTTCTTGGAAGAACTGGGGCCTGATGGATGCTCCTGCCTTGAGAGATGGAAAGTTTTCCGCTGGACTTCTCCCATGGAGATGTTTCAATCCCTGTTTTTCTCCTGAGCATCTCTAGGGGAAATTCATCATCCCTGTGATGCAGCAGCACATGTACCACATTTCCCAGTGTAAGTACGAGCAGGCAAGGACTATTAATTTTGATTGTTACCCCCAGCCTTTCTTTTGGCTTCACACAGAACCATCTTACCTGCATTTGACACAGCTTTTGTCACAGAGAACAGTACAGACACAAATATAGCACAGTCTTCCGCCACCGGGGAAGGCAACCAGGCTCAGCCACAGTTTTGGGGGACAGCGGAGGTGTTTGCAGCACAGCAAGCCCAAAACAAACGTAGGGAAGCTGAGGGGGAGCTGAGTCACTGCCAGTGCTCACGCTCAGCCCTTTTTTGTGGCCAAAACAACTGATTTTATTTTCCACAGCTGTCCATCAACAGAAAGCAGCTTTGTTTTTCTGCTTTAAACAAGGAAGGGAAAACAGCGGTGAAAGCCTCCAACCGCCTATTAGTGATTAGCGCTGATGGAGCTAGACTGCGCCTGCAGAACATTTATTCCTCCTACACCCTCAGTAGCTCAGCTTCATACTGTGAGATCAACAAATTATTCTTACAAAACTGTGCCGTCAAGCCCGAGGTGTGTGTCCTCTCCCCGCTCAGCCTGTAGTCACTGGTGTAATGAAGAGATGAAGAGACGCTTCCTAGGTGAGTTCATGGATTAAGTGTGTGTAAAGCACTGCTTGCTTTTCAAGCTTGCTCAACAGTTCAATCAGCTCTGGAAACAGTTTGTATGAGCTTTATTATTATTATTATTATTTTTTTTTCAGCAGAGGGAAATATTCAGCCCCTCCCAAGCCATCAGTACTCTTCCCAGGCTGGAGAGAGGATTATTGAGCACTGCTGGGCCTGCAGCGAGCAGCCGGTGTGGAGGGGATATGGAGAGTCCCCTCCTTTCACATCAAACACGTGGCAAGCCTGAAAAAATCCCAAACCACCTGATAGCTGGATAAGAAATGTCACCTCTATCTGCATCTCTGCACAGCTCTTATCTGGCCTCAGACAATAACTGCACCGTGTTTGTCCCTCACTAGTGTCGTTTTTTTACAGCTGAGGAAACTCTCAGCTCTTCCTATTCATATCTTCTCCCTTGTAGATAAGAAGTAAATGAGGCCGAGGAGGTTCCAGGGGCACCTGCCTCTCCTCGTGTTCATTTATAGCTGACTCACAAAGGAACTTTTTTCCCCTCTCAGTATTTCTTCCCCTCCTTTTGATGGCCAAGTGCCTGCTGTTTAGAAGACCCAGAAAATGTGAAGGCGAAGGAGATACCACCGTGGCATCAAGTGAACAGCCTGAAAGGTGTTGGACTTGTGTCTGTCCACCTGATAATTGCATGTATTGTCGTCCTGACTGCTTTTCTTCCTTTCAGCCTCTTTAAATCATGCCCTCAGTGTCCCTTGCTATACACAATGCATACAGAGCCATCCCTCTCCATAGTAACCCCAGCTGGCAGCTAGATGTTTGACAGTCTGACAGCATCTTTTTTAGTCATAGAGCTTATATTTCTTGAGATTACCCAAACTTGGGGTTTCTACACAGTCTGTTTAATCCAGCAGCTGGTTTTGGGATCTCTGAGGCTGACACTGAGTCACAGGCTCTGCCACGGCGGCTCACACTGGGCTGTATGTGAAAGGGTTTGACACTTCAGAAGGGTTTTTTTTTGTGAAAACATTTTCTTAGGAGAAATAATCTGGGCAGGAGATGCTCCCTCAGTCTTTTCACACCTTGAGGCTAGAGGGCTGATGTTCCTTATAAATGTTTCTCAACTACAACCAAGTGCCCAATACCCTCAGCCACCCTGAACATCTGCTTTGCTCCTCATCCCCCTCGGCAGCCCTGGCTCGCACCCACTGCTGGGATTGGCTTCGTGTGAAACCTGCTCAGGACAAGGATGTGATTTAGAAATCCCCTGAAATAGCACTATCAGTGCAGCGCAGAGTGCGGAGGTGCTGTGCACCAGTCAGCTCGTCTCCCTCCCATATGGGCCTAGCTACAACACATTTATGTCTGTATCACTGCTTCTACAGCACAGGGTTTATATTTCTTTTGGAGCACCAATTTTTGCATGGAGACAAGGTGGAGGGCCTGACTCCAAGATGCTTGTGGCACTGAGTTAAGTACAGATGATGCAGAAAGCATTTCCTCCTCCGCCTCCCTTCTGCACCTCTTGATTCTTTGTCCCGAGAGTTTAATGAGTGTGGTGGCATTTGTTGCTCAGCTCCCAGCTCTGGATGGGGAGCAGAGGTTGCCAGCAAGGGCTGCCTGCTTTTCCTAAAAGCAAAATTCGGCTGTGCCAACATCTGCCAGGATGCTGCATTGCAAACTGCCAGCCTGAAGTTGTGTTTAAGCAGCAGCTACACTTGCTCAGCAGGCACTGTAAGGCAGCCAAAACCCTGCGGTTTGCCACTGCCTGATTTTTTTAAAAAGCTCCTTTCAGGCAGGGAAAGCGTGGCCTACTAGTGCATTGCTGTATGGTGGCAGAAGCCCTCTGCTCTGCTCCTGGGCTTGTTGTTCATAGAGTCACAGAATAGTTTGGGTTGGATGGGACCTTCAAAGCTCATCTAGTCCAGCCCCCTGCAGTGAGCAGTGACATCTTCACCAGATCAGGTTGCTCAGAGCCCCGTCCAGCCTGGCCTTGAATGTCTCCAGGAATGGGGCATCCACCACCTCTCTGGGCAACCTGGGCCAGTGTTTGACCACCCTCATTGTAAAGAATTTCTTCCTGTTGTCTAGCCTGTATCTACCGTCTTTCAGTTTAAAATCATTACCCCTTGTTCTGTAGCAGTACACTGACATTATTGAAGGCATTGCAGAACCCAGCCACGCTTGTCACTGCTGGACAGGGAGCCACACTCTTCTGAGAGAAACGTTAGGACTCAGGAAACTTGTATGGAGATATTTATAGAGTGGCTCCTTCCTAGGAAGGAAGGAGATTTATTTCTGAATACCAGAGAGCAGAAATAGGCCAGCTCTGAAGGTGAAAAGGTATGAACTTCTATTTGGGGAACACTGCATGACTGGAGACGCATGAGAAGCAAACTAGCAGTGGGCAGAGCCAGCACAGCCTCTTCTGCCCTGGCTCGCAATATCTGTGGGACCTCAGGGCCAGATTCTGACCCCTTAATTCAATGCTGAAATCTGACGTGGTACAAGGAAGGCAGAATCTGGCCCTTCATTTTGGATTTCACCCCATTTTTGTGCATTTAGCTAGAACTGTACTGGGCCCTGAATGTTCCTTCGAAGTGAATCTAAGAGGTTTTAGGTGCTAATGCAAAGTGGCAGACCTGTGATCAGAGTGAATGTCTGGGATTGTGGTGGAGTTTCACCCTGAGTTTGTGACAGTGGATGAAATTATATATTGAATACTTATTGCCTTTCCATTAGCTGTGCTGTTATTGACTTGGACCAGATTAGCCCTTTAAGCAAGGGTTGATAGCCATTTGCACAATTCTGGCTTTTAACCATCACCAGCTTGTAAATTCCTCCTTCAGAGGCTGAACCTGCTGGAAAGATTTCCAAGGAGCTGACAGAAGTGTTTTATAGAAGCGGCCTCTCTTTCCTCCTGGGGAATTACAACCCTATAAGTCTTCATTTTACTTGACATTCCAATTTGCAGCTTCGATGCCACAAGAAATGCCTTGGTTTTCAGTTTAGTGATGAAACTTGTGATATGGCAAGTGTAAAAGAAAAATGAAGACCGGCAAAGGCCTAGTTAAGCTTTCCTTTGCTAACGTACACAGCCAGACAGGCAGGAAGAAAAACCTCTCTTCAGCTGAGATATTTAGATATATACTTAATGTCAAACATGAAAGCCATGGAAACACGACTGTGGTGTCTGGCTGTGAATATTGTGGTGAGGCTCAAACAACCGGAGAGTCTGACAGTGAGCCCAGACCCCCCCAGAATCGCAGCCTGAGTGCAGGAGAGGATGGTGTCCCCAGGCCGGGTTGGCTCCTGCCCTCGATCAGCCAGCCATGGGCTACAGGGGCTGGTGCAGCAGCGATGTCTCTGTTCCACAACCATCCGACACAGCTCAACCTCTGCAGTGCTCACTGAATTCTGTATCAGCCCCATCCTTGCAGCCTGATTCCACATACATGGTGTCATCTTTGCCTACTGAAATGACTCCCTTGCTGCCTCAGTGAGGACCCACAGGCTTGCCATTGCTATCCTCAGAAAGGGTGGGCTTTGCTGCCCTGCTGTACCTCGAGTTCTGTGTGCAGTTCTGGAGTCCTCAGCACAGGACAGACATGGACCTGTTGGAGAGGGGACAGAGGAGGCCACAAAAATGATCAGAGGGCTAGAACAGCTCTGCTGTGAGGACAGGCTGAGAGAGTTGGGGTTGTTCGGTCTGGAGAAGAGAAGGCTCTGGGGAGACCTTATTGAGGCCTTTCAGCACTTATAAGAGGCTTATAAGAAAGATGGGAAAAGACGTTATAGCAGGGCCTGTTGTGATAGGACAAGAGGTGATGGTTTTAGACTAAAAGAGGGGAGATTCAGGCCAGAAATGAGAAAGAAAGTTTTTACAATGAGGGTGGTCAAACCCTGGCCCAGGTTGCCCAGAGAGGTGGTGGATGCCCCATCCCTGGAGACATCCCAGGCCAGGCTGGATGGGGCTCTGAGCAACCTGATCTGGTGAAGATGTCCCTGCTCATTGCAGGGGTTGGACTAGATGAGCTTTGAAAGTCTCTTCCAATCCGAACTATTCTGTGATTCTATGATCTACCAAGCCTTTAAGTGGCAGAGATATCTGCCACCCAGACCATTCTTATTTTCTGCTATGCAGAAGTCACAGCAGGAGTAACGTTAGCAATTAAATGCCAGATGAGCCAAGTGTGGGTAGCCATAAAGACACATGTGCTGGGGACCTTGTCATAAAGGTACCCCTTGCATTTTTCATACTCTTTGGTCTTCTTACCTCCAAAGTATGGCTTGAAGAAATGAATCATTAAAACAGGGATAACACTTTAGTTTTCTCTCCACTTCCACAGGCTGAAGGGGGAATCTGTGTTGCCAGGTGGGGGCCCAGGGCTGAAGCTGGGAGCCAAAAATTCACCCTTTGCCTCTGCCAGTCATTGCTTTCTTCACATATAAAAAACTGCTGGTGGGTTTGCTGGTGCACTGACTGTGTGAGGAGCCAGGGTGCCTCTTAAAACTCTTCAGACTCTTTGACATGGCTGGTGATTTACATGTGTGTGCTCAGGTGCCAAACGACCTTCCTCTACCATTTGAAGTTTGGTGAATGAATCTCCCACCTGGGCAGGGCAGATGACTTTGTGCTGCAATGATGAAACCTGGTCAGGCTTCTCCAGCATTAAGGTGACATGAAAGCAGCCTTTTCCCCTCTGACAGCAACCCTAAAACATGTCCTTTCCTTCATGCCTGCTCCTGAAAATCCACAGAGCTCATTTTCAGTGTTTTTGTTGCCTGTGGGGCCATCAGCTCCACTGCACTCCCACCATCATAATTTCCAGGCTGGAGATGAGACCGTCCAGGTCTCCAGGCTTTCCCCTCATGAGCTTTCAAGGAGGAGGAGCAGCCGCTTGAGACAATAGGACAGAGCTGAGTCAACCTTAAAAGTGAAAGGAAGGTGCCCTCTGTCAAGTGCTGTCAGCCATGGCAAAGCTCACACCTCCCCTAAGAGGTGGGGAAATTATGCCTTTTTTTCAAGGCAACATCGAGATTTATTCATGGAGAGAGTTTTGAGGCAGTGGAACAGGCTGCCCAGGGAAGTGGTGGAGTTACCATCTCTGGAGGTGTTCAAAAGACGCATAGATGAGACTCTTGAGAACACGGTTTAGTGCTAGAGTTAGGTTATGGTTGGACTTGATCTTAAGGATCTCTTCCAACCAAAATAATTCTATGATTTACACATTTGGGGCTGAATCTCCGTCTTTGGGTGTCCACACAGTCACTAAGTTCCATACTAGCTGTATGTACACCTGTAAGAGATTAATTTGTCTGCTGCCTTGGTGGATAGATCGGTCTTTCCAAGAAAAAGCAGCATTGGCACATGGTCACACTTACATGGGATTGTGCCCATCTCTAGGTTCCCTGCAGGCTTTGGAGAAGTGCTGACTGTCCTCGCCCACTGACCCTCTGTCATCTGGATCTGCTGAAGTAGTCTCCTCCCAGCCAAAGCACTTTTCTGCTATTGCACACATTCAATATCCCACTCAAGTGAACCAACAGATGCCTTACACAGCTCCGAGCTGCTGAATTCACGCCGATTTATTTGTGCTTATGTAAGCCCTGTCTGCGAGTGCAGGTAACACATGATGGGAGCTTTGCCAAGCGCTTGTCCTGAGAGTGAAGGCTGCGATGAGGGAAGCCACCTCCCTTCCCAACACAAGTTACATCAGCCACAGATCATTGTGTGCTGCCTGGTTTGAAGATTTGGCTGTTGCCATGCAATTAGTGCCACCAGCACCCCAGGTGAGCTCTCAGGAGACTCTGAGTGGATGTTCCAAGGAAGGACCAGCCCTGAAGAGTCGCATGTGCTCTCGTTCCTGAGATCAGTTGCCTTTCGCTCAGCACAGACTCAGAAAACTGCACAATCTCTCTTCAAACAGAAATTGCCAGTCTCGTGCATCAGTAAAGTGCATCCCTTAGTGATTTTGCACTCATACAGAACAGTTTGAGTTCAAACAAAATTGACTTTCTTGTTTCTGTGGGTCAGATGGCTGCAAGTATATTAGATTAGTGGCCCTGTTGCCATGGGAATGCTGTAAAAGAGAGCTTTGCTGTGGAAGACAGGCAGCATTTGCTCCTGACATGGCCAAAGCCAGTCATTTGCCCTTAGGATCCCAGGGAGCCCTGTGCCATAGCACAGCCTCTCAGGCAAAATTTAGGATTATAGCTTCTCTGCCTGCCTTAATTAACAAGTTGCATAAGGCTTCTTTGGGCAAAGAATACCTGAATTGTGAGTTTGCGCAGAAAAATAAGTAGGCAGGTTAAAAAAATGAAACTTCTATGATTAACTTCAATATCTATGTCATGTTATATTTTGACATGGTAGTTTGAACACACGTGCCTAATTTCACCGTGCTTTTTTCAGTCTCTTCTATTTAGTTATGTACAGCAGTAAGTTATGGGCAGGTCCATGTTGCACTGGAGATGCTGGGGGAAGTGTCTGAGGAAATATCTGTGCGTCAGAGGGATCAATGAGAGGCACCATGTGTGCCAGGGACTGCTTGGAACATGTTTGGTGCCAGGCTGAGGTTGCCAAAGGAGCCCTGAAGCTCAGTCGTACTCAGAGCACCTACTTGTTTAGCCCTCATCAAGGGTCACATTTGACTTTCCTCTGCCTGATCCACATAATTGTGCCTTTCTCCTGGTGCTGGGTGTACTTGGACAGGAAATCCAGTCTGGGGGAAAAAACCCCCAACCACAGGAAACTTCTTTGCTCTGCCCTTCCAACTGTTGCTGTTTTTTAATGCATATCTATATCCCAACATCACAGTTTAACTTTAAATGCTTTTGAAGTTTAGAAGTGGTCAGATAACATTTACCTTGCAGTTCTGTTTGCTTTGCTGGCTAAGACTGCCAGCACGGCCGCCACGTTCACAGAGGAGGGGTTTCACCCATGGCACGTCCAGCCAGGAACACACACAGTAGTGCCAGGGGACTCAACAGGAAAGCCCAGTTTGTATGAGGCTGCCAGCCTTAATTTGCAAAGAGAGGGTTCAAAGGGTTCAGACTGATGTCCAGATCTCTTATGCTTTTCCAAACTACAATTCCTAATATTCTGACAATTATCCATCACTAGACAAATAAACTTGCAGGCACAGTAAGCCAATTAGGCTAGCCTTATGTTGCTTTTCTGTGAATAATCCTCATTTTCGTGTGTGTTTAGGACATTTAAATTCTCATCCCTCTTTGAAGCTCATACAGACACATCAACAACTTGTGTGTCAAGGATGAGAGTCGTGATTATCTGCCATTGAAGTTGTCCGACTCTCCTGCTTTGAACACGAGCTCTCCTTTGAATGGCAGATTGTGTTTAGACCTTATCACTAACTCTCTCCAGTCTTTAAAAGGTCTCTAGAATCAGCTTACTTCTGTTTGCAGACCTATATATCAGCTGCCAGCTCTCTGCCTCCTCTGCCACCCAGAGACCTCCTGCTTGCTGTGCATCAAGAACAGTGTAGCCAGCGGGATCAGGGCAGTGATCATGCCCCTGGTGAGGGTGAGGCTGCATCTTGAATCCTGGATGCAGTTTTGAGCCCCTCACTACAGGAAAGACCTTGAGGTGCTGGAGGGAGTTCAGAGAAGGGCAACGAAGCTGGTGAGGGGTCTGGAGCACAAGTGTGATGAGGAGCAGCTGAGGGACCTGGGGCTGTTCAGCCTGGAGAAAAGGAGGCTGAGGGGAGACCTTATCACTGAGGGTGTTGGTCTCTTCTCCCAATAATAAGTGATAGGATGAGAGGAAATGGCCTCAAGTTGCACCAGGGAAGGCTCAGATTGGATATTAGGAAAAAATTCTTCATGGAAAGGTTTGTCAGGCATTGGAACAGGCTGCCCAGGGCAGTGGTGGAGTCACCATCCCTGGAGGTGTTTAAAAGACGTGTAGATGAGGTTCTTAGGGACATGGTTTAGTGCCAGTGTTAGGTTAACGGTTGAACTCAAAGATCTTGAGGGTTTCTTCCAGCCAAAATGATTCTATTCCATTCTATCCTTTCCCCATGCCAGGGGCTTAGAGGTGGTCAACAGCACCATCACCACCCTCCCAGGTACTTGTGTCTTGGGACTTCTCTGTGACTGAGATGCTGCCAGGAAAGCTATGTGGAGCATGGCAGTGAGGAGAGTGCTGGGACCGAGGATGAAACCCCCTGGGCAAGCTTGGCTAAGGGAGAGGGAAGGAGCTCTGAAAGCCAGAGCAGAAGGCACCAATAGCTCCTGCAGCCATCAGCTGCTGCTTTGCCTGCTGCCCATCCCCGCAGGCTTGTGCTGTCCTGTTTGCAGTCACACCTTGGCTGGGAGAGAACACTGAAGAGTGAATGAGCTCTCAGTTTGTGTGTGTGCTGGGAAACGGGAAAATGCTCAAGACCTTTTGCAAAGCCTCTTTCCTTTGGGCTCCCCAGGCAGAGGTAGGGAGAGGTCTCTGCTGGCTGCAGTGCTCCAGGGGCTGCGCCTGCATATGCAAACTCTTTTAGGAAGGTGTTGGAGCCAGAACGAGCTTCTCATTTCTGTCTTCACAACCCCGTGAAGTCATTCACCCTCTCTGGGAGTTGTTCCCGAGGGCAGGAGTGGGAGCAAGGTGTCAGAAACCGCACTAAAACAAAAGTGAGGTTCAGGCCCAAGCTAATGTTCTGCAGCTGCCGTGGGTGGATAATGACAGAGCCTCCACAGGCACATGGCAGAGCAGCACAAAACCCAGGCAGCAGGGTGAATACAGGCGAGAACTATTTAGAGCTGAAAGGCTGTGCTTTGGATTTTTGTGTGAAAGACCTAATTATGGGGACTTAAAATCCTGTCAGAGCAGCTACTTCAGATGACTGAGTGCCGGGTTGCTCACAGCACGGAGGAAAATTCCCAAGTTGTTTCAGACAAAGTGTTTAAGGGCCTGTTTCTTTATCCCTTTCCACACAGCCAAACCTTTCTTATGCCAACAGCTCACGGAGATCAAAGCTACTTGTGCTAGAAATAACTGCTGACCGCTGGGGTTGGTTGGAAGGTTTTGGTCTGAGTCTTTCACTGTTGCATGGGACAGGGCAAGGCAGGACAGAGACAACTCTCACAGCGGGGTGCAGCACAGTTGGCTGCAACTCCAGAGAGAAGATGGAAGTTTTATCTGCTGCCTGTTAAGGTGGATCTGACTCAAGCCTTTGAACTCCCTTCAGCAGTAGTAGGAGGATGCTGCAGGTATTAGTAAGCTCTTATCCTGCCAGACTCCAAGCTCTTAGGTGTTATTGGGACAGAAATTCAATGAATACTGCTCTGTGTCATGCTTTGGCTATGCCAGGACAGTAGAATACTGTTGGAAGTAACTATTTGCTGTAGAAAAAAAAAAAAAGTGTTACTAAGAACAGTCGAGGCCTTGCTTCAAATGGTTACTTGTATTACAAAACCAAGATTTGCCTACATGCTGCAGCAATCTCCTTGGTTTAAAGGACTTCCCCTTGTTTTTTTCACTCACCTATCCCACAAGAAAATACTCTTCCTCCCCAGAAATGCAGGCAAGAAGCCTTTCTGTGAGTCACCAAGACAGCTCCTGCACGGTGCGTTCTCTCCCTCGTCGTCAGATGCCGGATTTAGGTAAGGCCACATGTGAGCCTTGCTTTGAGCAGAGCAGAGGATCACACACACATCCAGTGCAGGTTGCGGCAGCTTTTTGCTCCCGGTCCCTCTCGGTTGTCCAGCACTAATTCTGTCTGCTTGGGATGCTGTGCTCAGCGTGGGCTCAGATATGAATCCAGACAGGCATAGCCCCAGCACTGCAGCTCCCTGCAAACGGGATTAAGCATAATTAATACTGACATAGGATTAAACATATCTGGTCTGTCTGAAATCTCCCATTTATGCCAAGGGATCTGCATCTGTACAGGTATACAATAACCTACTTACATTTCTCTTGCTACAAAGAAAATTTTGTTTTATCTTTCTTCCCCTTTACCTGGGGAATAACTCAGTATTGTCCTTTTTACATAATGGGAAGCTCCTATTTTTAACCCCTTAATCTTTTCATTTATTAGACAAAACAAACCCCAGTCCTTCAGCCTTTGCCTGTAGGTCATAGTTTTGAATCCTTTCATTATTCTGGCTGCTGTGCTTTAGTCTCCCCAGTTTATCTGTGTTCTTTCTAATTGAGCCACAGTGGTCTAATTGAGGCTTTTCCAGCATGGACCAGAACAGAGTAATTATCTCCTGTCTCACAGAGAGCCTCATATTGTTGATACATCTTTATTTTCTGACCCATTGTAACTCCAGACGATCTTTGCTGCACTGCTGCCAACCTGCGTGTTCCTCATTTGTGTCTGCGCCTCCGGTTCATCCTTCCCAAGTGTTTCACGTGTGTATGTACTCATTGAGTTTGGTTCATTTCAGACTTTTTTCCCAAGCTTTTTGATCTCTGAACTTATCTACTGGGATGTTCTTGTTGCCAGCAAATGTTTGAAGTGTACCATCTTGCTCATCATCCAAGCCGTTCATAGAAATATGGAGTAATACTATATGTAAAGCGGAGTGCCACAGTACACATTTTAAATGTCTTCTAGGTTTGGGATACCAGCTGATCATAAAAGAACTTTGAGGACAGTGACATGACATACCCTGTTCTATAAATGAAAAATAAACATTTTTGTAGAAGTTTACTTTATCTATGGTACAGATGAGGGCTCCCAGATTTTTCTGTTCAGCTGTCAGCATTAGTGGCAATCACAAAAAACAATAACACTAGCTGATTGGACAGGGTTTGCCATGCAGAGATTTTCTTGTGTGTCTGAAATGTCTCTCACAGTGTATATGGCACCCTCTGGAAAAGCCTGGCTGGCACTTCTTTGTTCTCAGCCAAGCTGATTTTCAAATGCCCAAACTCAGCAGGTGCAGGAAAGGACCAGAGAAAAGAATGAGACTTGCCCAAAACAGGAGTGGTGTTTTTTTTTTTTTTAATGACCTGAACTCACAAGCCAATGTGTTACTTCGCAAATACTCAGAATGGGTATTTTGTTGCCTTCGCATATAAGCTTTTGGAAACCTTTCAAGAATCAGACTGGTGGACAACAGAAAAATATTACTGTATATTAGCTCTGCTGTTGTGTTAACGGGTAGAGGTTGGGCAGCTGAGAGAAAAACTGGCTCTAACTTCTGTGCTTTGGATCAAGTGAACATTTTTGGTGATAAAGGCAAGTTGAGCACAAATGGAGCAGGAAGTTCTCCACACTGAGCATGTTTGGTTGGGACAGGGAGGGCAGAGCAGAGAACTAAGCTTGAAGCATCATTTACAGCTGTCAAGGCTGATACTGCCTATTCCTCTAGAGGCAGGTGGTGTGTGACTCTTGCTGGAGCCTCCAAAGAGGTTTCTGTGACTGTTTCCCTTTGTGGGAGCAGTGAACTGGTCACCATGGCTCAGTGGAGAAGCACTTGTGCAAGAGCCACACTTTGGTTTTGTTCTGGCCACCATTTTATGGCAGGAAACTCCCGTTTTGTTAAATATTTTTAAATGTACATGTGTGACTCAAGTGCTTGCCACTGCTCATGTGCTCCAAGCAGGCCTTGCAGTTCTGCTAATTCGTAAGTCAGTGCTTGTTGAAAAACACATTTGCAAGAGATGTTTAGGTCCTGCAATGCTCAGGGTCACTGATCCCCATGGTCTGGTGAAACACCTTTCTGCCCCAGAGCTGAAAACTCATCTATTTGCCTCAATGTAGTAACTTTGAATAGAAACAAGTTGCACTTTCTTACAGCACAGTTATACTGCTGATTCTGCTGTATATTGACTTTTATACCAAGCTCATCTGCTCTGTTTTGAGCACTTTCTAGCAGTGAATTAAGCGTTACAACAAATTATCACCAGGCATAAGCACAGAGACATTTACGACCCTACCTGAAATAGCAGAAATCTGCTGTGTAGAATTTCTAAACAAAACACAAAGTACCTAATTTGAGTGGGGAGGAGTCTTGTGCGTGCTTCCAACATTAAACAGCCTTTGGACTGGTCTGTTAAAGGCAAATAGACAATAACAATAAATCAGGAAATTACAGGAAAAGAAATAGTAACTTCCAGTAAAATATAAGACAGATTTGGAGCATCTGATTCAGTAAAGTCTGTTAAAAGTTACAAAAGTGAAAATTCTCACTCAGGGTGATAATTTATCCTTTCTGCTCAGAGTCTTCAGGCTCTTTCAAATGCTGATATGGCTCTGAAGTAGTTCTCTATCTCAATTTGATGGTAAAAAGAAATACAGATTTGTGGGTAGCTAGCCTAAAGTCAGTGTAACTGAAAGCTTTCTGCTTCTGAAAGGGATATAAGACATCATATTCAAGGCTTTAAATCCAGACAGGTTAGATGGATTCAAATGAAGAAGGGTCTGTTGAAATGCACTCTAGGATACCTAAGAGCCAGCAAGATGAATTTCTAAACTACTAGGGCCAGGACTAAAAGCTGTTGGTGGCCCTCGCCTTCCCTTGGCAGCCCCTTCACAGCCCTGCAGGATCAACCCGCTCTAGCTGCTGCATTTATTTCAGCAAAACTGCTCTGGCCTAGGGCAGACAGTGGGTGAATTGCCTGGGATTACAGTAAATCCAGGTCTCTCGTTAATGGGGCTTCATCAGTGTGTGGGTTCAGAGAGCTCAGTCTGGCTTCTTTAGACAGGGAAATGACTCTGGACCCAGGTAAGGGCTGCACTCAGAACACCCTTAACTGACCTGGAATAAGTTCCAATCTGATTTTTTTTTTTTCCTTGCAGAGGTGGTGTTCTGACTGCTCTGCCCACTGCTTCCCCTTGGCGAGATCCCCAAAGCAGCTCTGTTTGCGGTCGGTCTCTTGCTGCAGGTTTTCACGCTGCAGATTCATCCAAGCTCCAGCGCTGTGCTCAGCACAAGGCGCAGCTCTCTGAGGACAGGCTGCCTGTGTACATCAGGACAGTGGCACCTCGCGTGGCAGGAGGAACTGCTCCAGTGCCAATTGCAGCTTCTGCTGCTTACAGTAGGCCCTGATGCTGGCATTGCTTCAGTGGTCTTTAGAATTGAGGGAAATCCCCATGTAAATAAAAGGTATTTCTAATTTCTACTAAAGAACAGGATATCTGTCCGTGGCTGGAGGTACAAACCACATGCCACCATGTCTCATCCTCTACAGATCTGAGAAATGTGAATGCTCTGAGAAAGTGAAGATCAGCTTGGCCCTGGTCAGTCATCTGTCACCATTATAAGAAAAATTCCAGAAAAGTAGACCGCAGCATTTATTTCAAAGACAAAGTGTTGTGTCTTGAACAATGTGCTAAAATACCTCAACACAGAATGAGCCACACAAAATGTTATATCATAATGAGAAGTCCCAGATGAGGCAGTGAAAATGTCTGGAAAGGAACAAGGAGCAAACTTAGTGGACTTTTTATTTTATTGTTTCCAAAAGCTATTAACAACTCATACTGCCCAAACTAGTGCATGTGTCAAATACTCAGCTATATCCCCTTCCAAAGGTGCTGCCTTGGGAAAGAGTTTGGGCTCCATGGCAAACACAAGAAAAATTTAGTGCTTTACCTTCTGACTGCTGCCACTTTGCAAATTAACCAGTAGCGGTTTCAAAGTCATCTGCAGCTTCCAAGATTTGCATAAGTTATGTGTCCCTCTCTGCTTTTGTTGTGTGTACCTCGATGCAGCATCAATATTCAGGCAGTAGTTGGGGGCACCTGACAAGCACGCAGCGCTGGCCAACTCCAGCAGAACTCTGAACCCAGTAAGGTTACTGCAGAATAAGGTGCTGTGTAAGCCTGAAGCATCCCAGCTGCACTGGAGGAACTCTGCACAGGCACCAAGGTGCCAACGGCACTCCCCAAACTGCTCTGCTGCTCCACAGTAAAGCATACGGAGGCCAGATCTTTTTTTTTTTTTTTCTGTCTTGTCCCATATGGTCTTGGGGAAGAAATGCATTTGTTGGGTTTTTGTGTCAGCTCTGTGGGGCTCTTCTCCCCATTTCTTTGCTCTCAGGGAGCTGAAGTAGCAATAGGTGAGTTGGAAGATTCGCAAACAGGGCTTGACTTCACTGAAGTCAATGAAGGGACTAATGCAGTTTTGCATAATTTACTGCTGAATGATGTCTAGTTAAGCATGCAAAACAAATATTTTTAAACCACCTTCTTATAACTATTCTGGATCTAGGGAGCTGTTTTTAGAAACAAGAGACCTTTCAGCTTGCTAGTCAACTCCCCTGCTATCACAGAAATCTCTTTTATAAGCTTTTGAAAGAATTCAGCTTGAAATGCTGTTTTCAAAGAAATGTTATTTTTTGCCTTTGGAAGAGATTCTGATCACTTTAGAGGCAAGAAGCCTTCTAATTTTCAGCCTAAGTGTATTTGTGGACAGTCTGTACCTGTTTGTTCTCCTGCCAATGCTGTGCTTTAGGTTAAATGGATCCTTTCCTCTGTTTGCTTCCCCCTTCCTTCCTCCCTGCTGTATTTATAGAAAGCAGTAACCAACCTTTTTAGCCTCTGGTTTCCTAGGCTCAGAAAGCAAAGCTCTGGATGCCACGCAGAAAGCCATCCTTCATTGACACCTTTGTTCAGACAAACTTGCCGGCAGACCTAGTTTCCTGTATAATATGCATACCTGCAATGTTTGGGATAGAGGTAATTTCCTCCCTGGTTCAAGTGCATCAGACTCCTTGACTTCTTTTCTCCCCAGATGCTTTTCCCCCCAGTCCTGTGCTCATTCCCATTTAGCCACCTCACTTTTTCCACACAACAAACCAAAACATGCTGGTTAAAACATGACAAAGTATATTATTTTTACTTTCAGGCTTTGCCTACATTATCCTTAGATGTTGCTCCACACCCTTTCTTTCCCTTTTGCCTCTTTTTGTTTATGAGGTCAGGCCCATGGTGGTGTGTGGTGTTTTAGACTCTGCAAGTCCTTTTTTTTGCACTCACAGAATCACAGAATGTTAGGGATCGGAACGGACCTCAAAAGATCATCCAGTCCGATCCCCCTGCCGGAGCAGGAACACCCNCTTTTTGAAGGCGAGGGTGTGATACCATCCCCGTGGTAACACCCACGCCACTGCAGCCGCTCTCGCAAGGGCTGCCGGGGGCTTCCGGGTGGAGAAATGGAAACCTGGGGAACCCCAGAACCCCCCTGTACCTCGGGATCGCTGAAACGGCCCCGGCCAAGCTGGCTCTGATCAGCTGACTTCGGGGACTCAGTGCTAGCTTTGGGTTTCAATCGCTTTCAAATCTCCCGCCAAGAGACTCCAGAGAGACTCCCTGCTTGTTCCTAATATCCTTTGAAGCCAGCCCTCTTCTCACAATTGCCAGCCTGCTCTTCTGACATTTTTGCAAATAGTTAAAAGCCTGAGAATACAAAAGATGCCCTTGTTCATTCAACAGTGGGATTAAATCACCAGGAGAGTGTTGTGCTTTTGTTCCATCCTTCTGTAGCAGACCACAAATGTGTGAGAGTGGTGCCAGATCACGATGACGCCATCCATCTTGTCCATCACCATCCTGTCCCCATTTGGCATCATGTTCCTTGTGTGCCAGCCCAAGGATATTTCTGGCTTGCCTTAGTGTGAACTGTTTGTTTTTCAGTCATGTCATTCTTCTAGAAGCAAGCTCTGTTTTTCTGGTGCAGTGACATTTCTGGGGGGCAGGGGAGGATTTTGTGAGAAAAGTCACTTCCATCTTTTGCAAGCAATCACAGCCAAGTTTTCAGAGCTGTGGGAGAATCCTTTATATTTGCCACACTGTGACATGAAGTTTCTCATATCAGCGTGACAGAACTTGATCAGGACTTCTTTCATCCATGCCATGGGGTGGCTGAAGCCTGACAGTTGTCTGTCTCACTTGGCATGGACTCTTTGGGCCTCGAAGCAGATGACTCCTTGTCACGGAGGCACCCCAAAAATAAGTTTAAGCGGACAACAAGGTCCAAAACAAACTTTATTCCGGCCGGAAAAGCACCGCCAACAAGCCGATTGGAAACGGGGTTTATACAATTAGTTAGCACTACAATAACATAAGATACAGGTTCGGATTTTAGGTTAGGAGATTATTTGGGGTGCAGTGAAATAAGAATAATGGCGATCCACAGCGTGCATATATGCACTCACAAGAAAACAAACCAGAGCCCTCTCTGCCCTGTTTTACCCATAAGGGAGAAACACTCGCCTATTGCAGCCAGGACTTACGCTTGCCTGCCAGGCAAGGAATTTACACTCGTCTGTCCCAGACGAGGACTTTACACTCGCCTACCAGGCGAGGACTTATTAAAGCATATATTCAGTAATTTATCACTCACCTACATGCAGAGGTGAGGCGTTCCCCATCCCGGGAAGTTACGGAGAAGCCATCTAAGGGCAGTGACTCGGGCAGCACGGCAGACCCGCAGCTCCCAGAAGACCACACAAAGGGGTCTTCGGCGGGAACCCCATTTATAGTCAGCTCAGATCTGGCTGTGGGCATTCCAGAAGCTTCTCGGCTTCTCTGCGCACCCCGCACCCCCCGCCCGACTGTGGGCATTCGAGAAGCTTCTTGGCTTCTCTGGGCTGTGGGCAGCTGGGCCCCTCCTCTGCTGACGACCCTGCCCAGCGGCCCTGGGTCTCCACAAAGAGCCATTAACTGCCCATTGAAGGCCCGGTTCTGAGAGGGGGATGTGCAACTGCCACACCGGATCTCAGGGTGTGGGCGGTAAAGTGCAACTGCCACACACTCCTCCTCCTTTGCCTTTTTTCTCTCTCCTTTGTCTAGAGATGAGATGCACCATTTGTGTCTCCCTGCCAAGAGGGTGGACTGTTTTGCTAAATCATAATTGGAGGCAGAGTTTTGTCTCATTAGGCATTTATTTCTTGGGTTGCAACTTCTCATGACCATTCTGGTCTCTGTGAAATGTGAACCTCTGCTGCTTTAACACTCTGACAACTGGAAAAGCTCGAAAATGAATGTGATTCCTTTCACCTGATCTGTGGTACCACCCTGGGTTTCCTTTCTTGTCAATGGGGAGAAACAGGTGTTTCAGGGAACTATCCATGTGACCCAGTTTAGGTGTCTCCTTTCGGATGAGGAGAACGATCCTAAACAAGCCATGGAGGGATTCCTGGATGGCTGAATTGGGTACGCTTGATCAGATGAAGCCCACCACAGCTATTAGTGTGGTATGAATGCAATACAAGAGAACTTCTCCACCATATCTTATAGGCTTGAGTAGATGGCTGTGAGAGGACAGGGCTGGAGGCAGGGTAGACTTCTTTCCTTTTTTGCGGAGAGCTGCAAAGCAGACTTGCTTTGCTCAATGAGCTGGAGAGAGGTGTAACACCCACGCCATGGCTGCGTGCTCCAGTTTCTCAGTTGAGTCCCTCTAGCAGAAGACCAAGTTTGTTCTCTCTTATGGGGCTGTCAGATCCTTAATCCTGCTTCTATGCCCCATTTCAGGTGGTCTGGCTATTTTCTTAGGTGCTGCTGTTTGATCACATGTAAGAATTTTAAGTAATTATTGCCACACAGCGGATGCAATGCAGTTCTAAGCACATGGGGAGATCTGGCTTCAATAAATGATCTGAATATGATTAGTTTGTGATCATCTGCTTGTAAGCAACCTCAGATGTACTCTGTTCTGCCTTTCCCTCACATGGCCACAGATCCTTCCTCTGAACATGTAATCACAGGTATGGGTGACTGGCATGAGTTGTTTGCCCTCCTTGCTAGAGCTGGTTCTAGTGCCAGAGACCCAGAGGTAGTGGCAGCTTAAATGCTGGCGATATAGCCCTTGTCCGTGCAAGTGCTCTGCCCAGCAGCAGCAGCGCAGCTGTCTGTTCCCTCGGCCCAGCCCCTGCAATGGGATATTTCTCACATTGTTGGCCTTCAGGCCTGACTGCAACAGATGCTTCCCTTGCAATGAAACTGACCCTTGAGCAAAAGACCTTGCCAAGCCTTGCTCCGCTCTTCCGAGAGCTGCTTTCCAGGCAAAATGAGCAAGCCGCTGATTTCTAAGGCTTTGGGCAGGGTCCCAGAAGGATTTGTCTGGCTGAGGTGAAAATGCCAGGGAAAGCCTGAGCCCAGCACCCTGGGGCTCTCCCTCCTGCTCTGAAGGAGGCAGCAGGCTGCATCATGGACCTGGGGTCCCACCAGTGTGTGCCCAAAGCCCCCTCCCTGCCTGCCACACACAGGATCTCCCTCTGCCCCAAGAAAAGCAGGGACACTGCTAGCTCTGCACCACGGAGGTGAATCCCTCCATAAGGTCATCATCACTCATGTCTTAGGCCCATGAATTTCTCCACAGCCTCCCCAAGAGCTTCCCCCAACCATGTCCCTGTCACCATCCCCATCTCCATCTTCTCCTTAGTGGCCTCACGTCTCCAGGTATCTGGTTAGGTCCTCAATTGTCCTGCATGTCCCAGTGATGCAAGGGGGAGCGGCAGGGCCCAGGGTGCTGCTGGAGAGGGAAAGGCTGAGAGGCATTTTGTCAACGCGGAATCATGGACTCATCACATGATCAGTATGACCAGACAAAAGCCAAATTTATTGTTAAGAGCGTCAGACTATATATAGTATTTTGAACCCGTACGTGGCCGCAAATGATTGGATCTTAGCAGTTAGCACAACCCCTAATTTTTAGCATTACCGCATGATAAAAGTTACAAATTGTTGCAAGTTGCTAGTCTGCTGACTTCTAACTTCTACACTAAACTCATTGTCCTTTATTCTAAATCAAGGTTGCTTGAAGACATGTGAAGCACGTGGGCCATCTTGCTCTCCGCTTTTCTCATGGGCATAGTTATGCTAAGCAAACCTAAAGCTTGCACTGAATTACTTTATTTGACATAGATTCATCAGATCCATACTATCTGGATTGCTCATCACATGACCTTGTCCTTCAAGGAATCCCACAGCGTCTATTTCAAAAAAACTTTTCAAAGATCTCCTCACATTCCAGGATCCTCCTTTGTAGCCCATAGCGCCTCTGTATATTCGTTTTATAAATGTGATACTCTAGTCTCTTTTTCGTATCCTCATCCATGAAGTGCAGGTTCGGCACAGTGGGAACTCCAGCACAGCTGGAGCAAGCTCAGCTCATCTGGAGCATGGCCAGCCCACCCCATCCTGAGAGCTGTCCCTGTGCAAGGCCATACGAAGCCTCTGGAGGCTATTGATTGCATCCACA
>VWYH01005046.1:0-23431 GCA_013399365.1 Pampusana beccarii
CAGGAGTTGGCCTTGATGATCCTCTTGAGTCCTTTCCAGCTTACGACATTCTGTGATTCTCAGAATCAGCACATTTGGTCCAAGGCTGAACAAGATTATTTCAGATGTGCTTATCCTTTGTTATCTTTATTCCTGAAATACCTGGGACAGCTGGAAAATTGATGGCCAATTTTAAGTTTTCTTATTTGTTACTCTACTTTTATCACACAGATTATGTTCCTTGATCTGATTTCTCTTCGGTCGGCTCCTCTGTCCTGTGCTCTGCTAAGATGCTACCCTGAATGCGCAGAAATCTCAGGAATCTCTCCTCAGTTATCAGCAAATGTAGAGGAAGTGCTGTTCTTATTTCCTGCTGGTGCTGGAGTTAGAAAACCCACCAGAACTTCTTTCTAGTTTACTTACGTAAGTTAACACACACTTCCCACCTAACTGCTGTGAAGGTGGCTTGTTGAGATTCACCTTCACGCTAGCTATCTTTGCTTTGCAAAGCAATGCTTCAGGTGCAGTGAAGACTCCCTGAGAGAGGATGCGGTATGCATTTGAAGACCTGACTAAAGGTGCAGGCAGCTACTGCCAACCTGCTACATGATAGCACTGGTAGCAATAGCACTGCTGGCATTTTAGGAGAATGTGGGTGTATCTAGATGAGTTGTAAGCATAGCGGTAGCTGTAGTGCAGACATTGCTATCACGCACAAGTTGCTTGCCCAAATTATGATTTTCTTTCATGTCACTATAGATTTGTTGTGGTCATTGCTATTTTTCTCTCTCTCCCTCTGCTTCTATGTTCATAGACAAGATAGTCTGAAGAGTTTTCAATTTCTAGCAATGAACCTGATGCCACTCAGTGGGAATAAAACAGTACTGCAGGGAGAAGGAAGTCTGACATTTCTACAGCCCATGGGTAGAGGATTGCCACATTGCATAAAACTGTCAGTAACTCCTCTGTTGCTGCAGCTGCACCTGTTTAGTGGGAAACAAAATGATGCTGAACTGATTTCTGCCAGAGAACGCAACTACTACTTTATTATGTCTTACCATCTACCAACTGCGACAAAACAATACTCCGGTCTAGAAAACAAACTGTGGTTTCCATATCTGCACATAAGCACAACAGGAAATACAGATTAGAAATGCTAACAATAAGATGGGTAAGTGTCCTGGTTTTGTTAAAAACAAGACAAGTTTATCTTTTAGTGAATTTTCCTTTCAGCTGAAGTCTTCTTAGTAACTGCAGTTTTCTAAAGTAGGATACATGCTTGGGTAGACATAGCAATGGAATGCAAGGTCCCTGATAAGGATGCACATCCCGTGAGAGGGGCAAGGAGGAGCGAACTGAACAGGTGACTAAAACTGACCAACTAAGTATTCCATCCCATTCATGTGATACTTCATATAAAACTGGGAGATCACGGGGATCTCATCCCTTTTTTTCCCTATGGCTGACATTAGGAAAGGACGTTGCGAGTCGTCCCTATGAACTGAGGCCTAGTGACAGACTGAATCCCATTCCGGTTTGCTGTGGAGTCCAGCCCAGGACTTCTGGGTTCTGGCCCTACATCTGCCAGAGCAGTTGCCGGGATTTTCAAGATTGGTTTTGTATATTTTGTATTATTTTCTCTACTTTATTAGTAGCATTAGTAAAACTTCTTTATTTTCTTTCCAACTTTCTCTCTTTTTGTCCTTCTTTGCCTTCCTATCACCTGTACTTAGTGGAGAGGTGGGGGCTGACGGGGAGAGGTGGTTAACAAAGCATCTGCCACAGTTTATTGTCGCCCTGCAATCAAACCGTGACAGTAAGAGATCACTTTGGCTAAATCCTGAGCTTTTCATGTAGATGAAGTGCAGGATGGAAATGTCCAGAAAACAGAAACCAGGCACAAACATATGGTGCAAGTGTTAGGGAGAAAATGAGTCACTGGACAAACAGAAAGGAAGAGGTCTTGAGAATAAGGAAAACTTACTTTGTGAATATGGTACTGATAAGAGGAAAATAAATGAAAAGAAGGGTTTCTGTTCATGGCAAGGTAAAATTCTTCTCGGAAAAGCTGAGGTATTTGCCATCTTTCCCTGCATAAACCTTTTTTTTTTTTTTTCCCCCAAACTAATCTTACAGTAATTCCAGTTATTTCCTGAAATTAGTTCTTGGAGCCATTAGCTGTTCTTTTCACCAGCTTGTGGAAATTGAATGGAAAATGCAAAAATTGTGCCTTTCCTTATCAGGAAAAACAGGACTCACAAAACACCAAATTTAATTTCCATTCCCGGGGAAAAAAAAAAAGTTAATATGCTGAAAAAAAGAGGAGACCAGTGATCACTTACATGTAACGATCAAGAACAGTGTCATATCAACATAATTTCCTTTTATCACAAGTTAGCCAGTCTGGCGGACAAAGAAAAGTCAGATGTCATGTATCTTGGAGTCTGATGTTTCACTTGGGAGAGTGCTCATGAGCAAACTCGTTTTGTTGGAGATACTGTAGGATTGATGCAAAACTGGTTAGAGATCTGCTTTTAGAAGACAAACCAGTTAACAATGAATGGCCTTCACTATCGAAATGGATGTAAAGATGTATTAAAAGGGTTTATAGGGAGGTCTGACCAGGATCTGACATAGATAAATGCAATCAGGTGATAAACAGGTTAAATCAACCAGGGAAAGATCACATGCTGGAGCACCCATGCTGGTAATCTTAAACGTTCTCGACGAACTGAAGAAACATTCTACAGGGATGAAGAAGGAAAAGGAAAAAAAGAAGGATAAAGAGGAGGTATCACATTCCTGTTAAGTCTAGTGGCCTGTCCATAAGAACAGGCGGCTGCAGCCAAGTATGACAGGGAAGAAGTGGGAAGCGTAGAAAAGGCCCTGGGGCCCGCAACCAATCTCGAGGTGATCATGGACTATCAGGATGTTCTAAACCAAGGCAAACAGAAGACCCAGTACAGATGTCAAGTGCTCACATAGGCGAAACACAGCTATAAAGGCAAAGCCAATGAGCCGCGTGTGGCGTCCAAGGCTGCCAGCACAAGGTGCGGGGCCGTGCCCCCAGGGAACGCCTCGCAGCAGCCGGTGCCGACCCTTCCGCGGGCCCGCAGACACAGCCTGCTCCGACCCCGCGGGGCGGCACGGCTGCGGCCCCGGGCGGGTGGGACAAAGAGCTGCAGGCCATGCCTGCACAAGCTCCCAGCGGCCATCGCAGGGGTCACCCGGAACTGCCCCCGAGTTGGCAGAATGGCGGGAACGTCCTCCAGGCCCTGGGGGGGGCCTGGCCGGGCTCGGCCGGACCAACAGATCCGGACAGACGCAAGACCAGCGCACCGAGGCCTGCGAGCTGCCGCCGCCAGACAGAGCGCCTGCACACGGCCGGCGCCGCCGGGAGGGCGCCCCCCGCTCCGCTGCCTCCATCGGCCCGCGGCTGCGTGAACGCGTGTGGCCGACGGCGGCCGGCAGGGGCCAAGCATCCTCGGGGCGGGGCGGCGCGGCCCCTGGCACGGCGCTGGGCGGTCGTTCCCGGCCCCTCCGTCCCGCCGCCGCCCGGCCATGGAGCTGTGGCAGGTGCCGCTGCTCTTCTCGCGCCTGCCCATGTTCCCCTTCTTCGACCTGGCGCACTATGTGGCCTCCGTCATGGCGCTGAAGGAGCAGCGGGGTGAGCCGGGCTGGTTGGCGGGGCGGAGCTCTCGCCCGTCCCCACCGTGTTCCCCTGATGTCTCCCCGCGCTTCCCCACCCCTGCCCCGTGTCTCTCGCCGTGGTCTGCCGACTCCCCCAGCCGGGCTGCCCAGGCCGCAGGCGGGGGCCGAGGAGCCCCCTGCCGCCGGCTGCCCCAGCCCCGGCTGCGCAGGAGTGGCCGCCGCGCAGGATGGCGGGGGCAGCCCGAGGGGAGCCAGGGTGCCGGGAGCGGGGCGGCCTGCGGGAGCGGGGGTGGCCGGGCGGATGCCGGGCGGTGCCCCGGGTCTGCCCGGGCTGGGATCTGCGGGAGCTGCAAGCGTCCCGCCCGGGGTGGGGTGTTAGAGCACCCTTTTGCCTCGGGGCCTGTCCAGCCCGCAAAACGCTAGACAATGTGTTTTTTGTTTTTGTTTTTGTTTTTTTTTTTTCCCCACTGTTTCTGGGTTTTATTTGTTTTTAATGAAGGCGAGTGGCTAGAGCTCAGTTCCTGTGCTTACTCACACACAATCTCAGGTGGCTTGTGCTTCGTTTGGTGGAGGGAGAGGTTTGCCAGCGCTCCTCTGGGCTCTGGAGCAAGAGCTCCGTGAGCAGAAGTTTCAGCTTCGATGCCGAGCGCTGTGCAGAGGCAGAGCCAGAGCCAGAGCCGGGCCGGGGGGAGCGCCGGGGGCTGTGCTGGGGGCAGCCTGGCTCTCCCCGCTCTGCTGGCGGCAAAGTCCAGCTGTTCTCTGTTAGTCCCTAAGCCTGCAAATAAGATTGTCTGCAGGCTTCATTAGTCTATCGATAAATAATGTCTAATTGACTGCAGGAGCTGCATAGGAAGCACCCAGCTGAACATTTCTTGCTTTCTCAGAACTAGAGGCACTGGTGAAATTAACCAGGATTATTGCTGAAAATCTGTTTGCAGTTTAAGATTTGGGAAGTCCCAAGAACAAAAGAGCCGGACCCTCTGAAGTTAGGTTTATGCGTGCAGAGAAGGACTGCAGATCACAGGCTTGCTGTCGGGTATTATATCTGAGAGGAGAGCTGCTCAACTCATGGGTTTATATCCTCCACACGCCCTGGCTATGCGGGAAGCTGTTAAGGTAGTTCTGTCTTGTAGGAAACATAACTTGGGAATCTAGTGGGCAGGTTGTGTGTTAGTGACTTTTCACATTGTACTGTAGATCATAAAATTATGAAAGCCTTTAAGAGGATTCTGGATTTTGTAGGTGTACACATAATGACACTTCAATCTGTACAGGCTCTTTTGTAGAAAATCTTTTGCACTATGGTTGTTAACCCCAACCCTACTTTTCAGGTGTCACAAATATTGAGAGTAGCTTTGTTTTAATGTTCAGTGTAACTACTTGTGGTGTGGTTTTGAACAGTTACAGTAACTGTGCATCCCAGCTGATAACTGGGTAGAAAAATAGTTGGCTTTCAGGATTATAGTGCAGATTTGGGAGCCTCTGCTTGGTTCAGATTTTTAAGGCTCTGCTGTTTCTTTAGTGAGAGCTTGTTGTTTGGTCCCTACCTAAGTCTGTCAAGGTGAGTTTTTAGTTTCTACTGAGTAACTGCACTTAGCAGACTGTGCAGGCTGATACAAAATGCTTACATATGCAAGTGTCTTCACCGAATTTTTTTCCTGCTGCTGGAGTTGTTTCTGGGTGCTGACTTGTGGCGTTGTGTAATATAACCGTTCCATTCAAAAAGGGACTTTTTGCCTGAACATATTTGACATTAACATGCACTACCTTTAAACTTTTCTCTGGAATGGGCATATGTAAAAAGCAGGATGAGAGGAGTCTCTCTGCTTTCCTAGCATGTGCATAGCTTTAGTGGGACAGCACTGCTGAACAGTAGAAGTGGTGTCAGAAGTCTGGTCAGATCCATGCTGATAATTTTTTTCCTTCTCGGTTTGGCAGCTGGAAAGTTCAGAACTCTTCAGTAACCTCTAATACTCTGAATTAATAACTGTAATTCTGGCGACTGCTTGCTGGTCTGTTGCTTACTTGCAAGCCATTTGAGCTGGGTATTAAATCATAACTGAAATAGAAGTCATTATTAAATACTCAGGATGGGTATATTATCATTGATTAATATTGTCTAGGCATTACTATATATTCTTTTTTATATATTCACAGGGGAATAACTAGGTGACCTTAACTGGCTGGTGATGCAAGAAGTATGTGGTCAGGTCGGAGCCATTTTTGTTTTCTCTCTGATTACTGTCATTAAAATACCAACCCCCTCATGCTACTTAAAATCAGATTCATTGTGGGTATTTGTAACAGGGATGGCCTCATGCTAACTGCTACTTTTCCAGTCCTACCTAGATTTTGCTCAGTTGTGAGTGTGGGTAAACTACGGCAGTGAAAACTAACATGTTGCTTTCCATGTATTTTAAACTAAGCATTCTTGGTTAGCGCGTTTGGGATTGCTTAGTAGTTGCTCATTTGTAACTCCAGTCAGTTGTAGAACCGGCAGTTTTATTTTTTGGGGGATGGAAGAACAGCAAAAGGTGTTGAGGGTTGAGGATGTGGCATATTTGGAAGGAATGTGCTAGTTTTGTCCTTGCAAGTTTTCTTTGACATGATTCCAGTGATTTCAAATTTTTGCTTAGTTGCTAAATTAAGTCTGAATCTATAAGTCCTTTAGCTTAATTTATGTTATTATCTATAGTTGAATAGGGGTGTTAGAAAAACTTCTACAGGTTCTTCTGGTTTGGTCCTTAAATTTGTATGTGTATTCCTGATTGCCTATTTGGAACATGTTGAAAAGGTTAAAGCAGATCTTATTCTACTGACAGAAAGAGTTTTCTGGCAAGTTTTGTTTTGTTTTTGTTTTTTTTTTGTTTGTTTGTTTGTGGGTTTTTTGGTTTGTTTTTTGTTTTTTTTTTACTATTGTGTAGAAACAGCATTCGAAACCCTATTCAACAACAGTCTTTGCATTTTGAAACCTTGTCTTTACTTTCTGAGGTATACTGTTTGCAGGACTAGTGTCCTTTTGGTGGATCATATTTTGCATGGTTATATGATGCCTCATTAGTTTTGCAGGATGCATCAGAGGACAAATATAAATGACCACTTGTTTGAAAACATGTGACCTGCTTAAAGTTGAGTTTGTTTTCTGAGGGGTTACATCCTAGTCACAATTTAGGTAGCAACACTAGGATAGGCTTTAAATTTACATCAGCATTCTTTGCCTCATTGCCTTCTATTTTGGGTGTATTCCTTGTTAGAAAGCAGGTATGAATTGTTAAATACTGGTGTCTGAGCCGAAAATATTCTAATGTTGGTCAAAAGGAAAATCTTGAAGTCCAGTAGAATTTCCAATCTCTTATCCTTTTACACATACCTTAATGGAGAAATTTACATGCTTTGTTGTGGAGCTTGCTCATAAAGGGCAATCTGGTAATTATAAGAGTAATTCTTGTATGTGTCCTCAAAATGGGAAGCCACTTGCTGCTAGTTGTGGGGGAAAGAGCAGAGAAATGGTGATTGCTGAAAGGCAGGGGAATGGATTTGGAGTGAGAACAGAGAGCTGACTAATTTAAAAACAACTCCAACATTTCATTTAATTTTATTTTTTAAAGTTTTTTGTTTGTTTGTTTTTTTAAATAATCTGGCCTTTAATATAGGAAGTGAAAAATCTTGAAAATATTTTCACAAAGGATGTAGGAGAGAAGGCAAAAGGCAAGTTCGACTAGAAACAGTGTCAAACGTGCAACAGAAATTAATTTCAACCTTTTAAAACCTGATATATGAGAACCTTCAATTTTTTCCATAGAACTAGTTGTTACTAGCTGTGTTTCATTAATTGCAGTGAATGTCCATGTGTGTGAAAAATAAAATACAGTGTGCTAAGTTCAAAGACACAGCACCTTGTGTTATGCTGGTAATCTGACCAAAGAGCCGGTGAAGAAGCAGGTGAGTTTTAGTTACCTACCTCTTAGTCGTGTTGCATTTTGTGTGGAGGGAGGAGCTACTTTTATATTCTGACGAAAGGTGCCATTAAGACGTTAAGATGATTACTTCCCTGTTAATGCAAGGTGGTAAGAAGCTTCATGCTAATGAAAGATAGGTTGGTGCACACCGACCTCGCAATGGATGTAAGGTTTTTTTTTTTTAAACCTGGTATGGAGGTTGGCAGTTCTTGGATGTGGAACCTTCTCTCCTGATCTGGTTACCAGTCTCTTTCCAGAACCAGATTACTGTGCAAATTACATCCCGTATTACATCTGTCCAGGAGTTAAAGCTTGCGCATAGTGCAACAGCTGATCTATTAGCCGTACACGCCAGTTCCAGCACATGTTCCCTTGTGATTTGTGATTTGCACTGGCAGCCTCTGTTAGCTGGCTTTTCTCATTGTTCTGCAAAGTTTGGGATGTTTCTTCTCTGCGTGGTCACTTCGTGCTGTAATGCCACAGCAGCATTTGGTGGAGTTACTCCACAGAGAGAGTACTGCCAAAGGTGGTGGTAGGATATTGTCTTATTGTTGCAAGAAAAAGTATTCACTCCTTTAATGCTAATACTTTAATTAATACTTAATGCTAATACTTTAATACTAATAAAATAAGTATATAGTAGTGCTTGTAATGTGACTGTGTCATCAAACGAGAATAATTACATGTGAGAAGGAAGGTACTGTAGTTCTTTTGGACCAATGAGTGTCTACTTAATATAATTTTGGTTTGTTTTTTTTTTTCTGAATGCAATGGCTATCAGCATTTTTAGATTTTTTTTTATTTATTATTTAATTGAGGAAACCTTAATGTAGTAAGCATAACCCATTAATATTCTGCAAGTGTCTTACCCTTTTCAAATATGTTAGTGAAAACAGGTCCATGTTCAGTTATATGGGATCTGGATGTAATGGCCCACTTCCTATTTTTACTTTTGCTGTTGAGTAACATTAGCGGGCTGTAGAATTTTCTCGTGTTACTTTTATGCACATGAACATAATTGATAGCTGCTTTGGAGAAGTGATAATATGCTTTAACAAAGCTGAGCATAACCAACTTGGAACACCAGGTACTGCACTATGGAGAATAAATTATGCAATAGGTAATTTTTTTTTTCATTTAATATTAAAATATTCTATAATGCTTAGGAGTGCTCTTTTTTATAAATTGGTTGTTACATAGGGATTTACATAGTGCTGCAATGCGTGATAGCTCTGCCAGCACTGAAACTGGAACAATCTTGTTAGTACATTGTATGAAGTAAATTCTATTGAGAGTGCTCTGTTCTCTTTGGTATATTTGAGCTTCTCGTCTTGGGTAAGAAGTTTCTTTTCTGACAGAAATGCCTGAAAACCCAAAACCTTCTCCTCTGAATTGGAAACGCGTGTCAAACTTCATTTTGGGGCAGATGCTATGTTTCATCTCTGCTTTTGTGAACTTCAGCCTTTGGACTATGGAAAATGTAACTAGTTCAGGCAAACAGAGCTCTGCACAAGTAAAGGGAAAGCTTTGCTAATACCGGACTCTTGAAGTGGAAGGAAGTATATTTCTGGCCTTGATAAGGTGTTATTTTGCCCTGAAACTGGTTAACACTACCCATTATGTCCAGCATATTATAATATTGAATACTCTTTTGGCATTGTTCAATTGCAATTTAAAAGGGATAATTAATTTTAAACTTAACAAAATACACTAAACTGAACATTTTTATAACAAGGGAAACTTACATTTATTATTATGGCATCAGGTAGCCTTTTTTTCTCTGTTCAGGTTTGCAGGTGAAACTCTAACAATTGTTTTGAGCACTGCTTTCATTTTGGTCAGCAGGCACAGTTAGCAGGACGTTATAAGGAAAAAGGAAAACAGTGACCTTGGATTCAGGAGCACTCAAAAGCAAAAATGAAATTGGTAGAATAATCCTCGAAAAGTTACCAATATCAATCCTGTCTAGGTTGGCAAACCACTTGTATATTTTTAATACAAATTTGAAAGCAACTGTATATCTATGTCAGATTATTAACAATGTTCTGAAAGCTTTTTTTTTCTTGGTAGACACATAGTCATAATAAACAAACCCACCAATGATGTTCAGAGAATACAGTGTCAGTGTTTCACTTTTATTTAGATAGCATATGCTTAAGTTGGTGTACTCTGAAGTTTGTACTTCCGAAGACTTGTCCTGTGGAAGTCTACAGATTTCTGCAGGATTTTTCATTACCTAAAGGAAAAATGTTGGACTGAATGATTTGAAAAATACTGACTTTTAAACATGATGTGATTCTCTAATGTTTATTTCTATTTATGCTTTTTCTTTTGTTTCAGGAGCTGTGGAAGTGTCAGTTCGAAGTCCAATTGCCTGTTGGTTTAGTGCTATGCTTTATTGCTTTGGTGGTTCAGTTTTGTCTTCGTTGATGCTTGCAGAACCTCCAGTAGCATTTCTGGCAAAGGGCACCAATGTTCTACTGGCATCTTCAGTCTGGTAAGCAGCCACAATTGGGTTAGATGTGTAGCATTGGTTCTGAAGATGCTACTTTGTAATCTGAGATTATACCATCAAGCTTCCATATTGATCAGAGGCTGAAGAAAGTTATGGATTTGGAGGCTGTCTCTTCATCCAGAAAGTCACTGCAGCAAAATATGGTCCTGTTGTATAGGAAATATGGTCCTGTTGTATAGGAATATTATGCTTATAAGAGAGTAGCTCTTATGGGCTGTTGTATAACAAAATGCTCAGTCACTAGAATAGACTTGCCTTAGATTTTAATAGTATTCCTGGTCAAACAACTGAAAGCATTATTTTGGAATGAAGTGGACTTCAGCTACTACTTTTATGGATATAAATAAATCATAAATGCAGTCTAGTTTTTCAGCAGGAGCTCTGATGTAAAAATTCTAAATTTTTCTGTAACTGGGCATCTGTGACACAGATCTTATTTCTTCTCCTCTAGTTTCTGCTTTCTGACATCATTTTTTTTAATATAGATTTTGCCCTTTTCCAAATGGATGGGTGTTGTAGTGGAAGACAGTAAAGAGCTGACTAGGAAGTCAGGTATGTGAACAAGGCAGCAATTTGGCTTGCTCTGGAACTCGCAAAAGCACTGGAGTTATTTTCATATAAATGTGGCCTTCCAGTGGAGTTCGCTTGGTCCAGAAAGTGTTTGAAGAAACCCTCTAATTTAATAAAACTTGTGAGCAGCAGTGGGATTTTGAATTTAAAAATATCAATTCCTATCTTAGAAGAGTGTTATCTGCATGGAATCTTTTAATGTCTGTTCCTTGTAGCCCAGTAGGTTTTATAACTGCAAATTCTTTAAAATGAAAGTAAGTGTTTTTATCTGTCTATCTGTATATGAGTATTCTGCCCTTCATGTTGCAATGAAAGATGACAGATTTCACTTATGCAATTTGGTGAAATTAATAATGTGCAATAAATAGTACAGTAGTAACAAAGCTTATAAAATCTGCTCATACTTCATATTAATCTGACGTGGGCAACATGACTGCTTGTTTTAACGAACAGCACGAGTTAGGAGTACACATAGATAAAACATGATTTAACATATGATTTGCTGTACACAAATAAAATGAGGTTTTAAAGAGGAGCTATGAATATTATGAAACCTTTTAAACTTCTAGTGATAATGGCTTTAATTCTCAGTCCCACATTATGTGAAATAAAGTTCCTTGAGCTGTACATAAAACTGGAAAATAAAAGGGGTTGTGTACGTTTGAGAAATGCTCCTAAATAGTCTGTAGGATAGCGACATCTGCTGTTAGCAGGTGTTGCTAGCAGAAATTACAGTAAGAAATGTCGTGGAGGGACTGCAATGTAATTTCAATCCGGTTACCTGTGCTTCAGGGTTGTAAACCCACATTTTGCAATCGTAAATTAATTCTGGTTAGTGTTGTTTGTTGCATACATGGCTAAAATCGCTGTTTGCAGTAGCCGTTAAAAAGTATGCTCCCTACATCTCTTTGACTTCATATCAACTGGAGCTTGGTTACATACAAAGGCACATGACTTTACAATAGGGAAAAAAAGGAATAGTATAAGTAGTTCAAGAGTAAATGTAAAACTAAACACCAGAGCAGCAGTTAGCTATTAATGTAAATTCTAATAACTTTCTTCTTTGTGAGAAATAGGCTATTGCATACTCTAGTCTGGGAGATCTTGAACAGAAAAGCTTTAGGAGTTTGCAGTGACACAGTACTATATCAATTGCAGAAAAAGAAAATATATAACTAGGACAGGACTCCAGCTAAACTTGGCCTTTCTTGGAAGGAAGCTCCCTAGTGTTCTGCTAGAAAGGATAAGCACTTGAAAAAAAAGCCCCAAACACTGGAAACTGTCCTGATTTCTAATCTCTTTCTAATCTCTAACTGCGAAGCATGACTCTTCCTAGTTGTGTTGTCTGGTAGTATTTCTAATGAAGTAAACGAGGCACGAGAGGTGCATACAAGAGGCATTGCAGCCTGAGTAAACAGGAGGAAGATGCAGCTTTAGAAATTCTTGTTAGAGAGAGTTGAGCTCAGAAGCCTAAACCAACAGGCAAGTATCTTTTTTTTAGAAAATGAAAAGGTACTCTTCCAGTTTTTTAAAGGCTTTTTCTGCTTATACTTAATTGTTACTCTCTTATTCCTGTGCTGAAATAATCTAGGTACATAATCTTGATTATTTGTTTTGACACCTTGAGTGTCTCTGTAAGAATTTAATTTTGTTTATGATTGAAAAGATGCAATAAACCACCACATAATCTATTTTAAAAAAATCTACTGTCATCTTACGATTTCATTGTTAGCCATCTTTGTTTTAAAAGCAAGTTGATAAAAGATACTATTAAATTTTGAGTACTGTGCTTTCAACACTTTGAAAAAACAAATGTGATTGTAATTGGCAAGGTAGAAAAGCTAGAACTAGTGGTTACTAAGATGTGAAATGTTTTTAAAAATAGCTCTGCATTTTGTCTGGCATGACACTAACTAGGGGAGGCATTCTTGCTGAAGTTATATAATTCCATGTAGCTATCAGTATGAAAGCATGGTGTCAGCATGTAATTTGTAATGTTGTAATCCTAAAACTCATCCCCCCAAAAACAAAACAAAACCCAAACAAACAAACAAACACCCCACAACAACAAAAGCCACAAAACCAAAACAGATAAACCACACAAAATTGTTCAGACACTAATTTAATAATTTGGATTATAAAAACATGGTATGTAAGCTATAGAAAAGATGGTAAAATGTAGCTGTTTCTCATGTGCTTTAATGGATTCTTTTCTTGGACAGTGCGAAGTAAGAACAATTTCAAATAATGTTTGATGTTTTTGGTGCAAGAGCTCAAGCATGCTCAGATGCATTTCAGATTTGTTCCAGTATGTCTGCCACACAAGACAGTGAGTTATCAGTAGTGTATCATGCAGTGCTAGTCATATTCCAAGAATATCTTTAAAGGTTATTAGAAAGTTTATTCCGTAGTGAAAACTTTTGAATGCTGCTGATGGGTTTTCTCATGATTTTCAGGTATCTTTTCTTTTACTGCCCACAAGACCTATTCTACCGGTGCTTTGCCTTTCTGCCTCTTCGGCTTCTGGTTGCAGGAATGAAAGAAGTGACTAGGACTTGGAAGATAACGTCTGGTGTTGCACATGCGGACAGTCACTTCAAAGATGCCTGGCTTGTCATGGTAGCTGTGGGCTGGGCCAGAGGTAACACGCGTAACATCTTGTTCTGATGGATTGTCATGTTTTGGAGTGGTATTTAAATGGCCGGCCCTTCCACATAACTGTAGCTCCACTGGTTGCCGTGCTGGATATGATAGTTCTCATACAGTCTGCTGTCCCCTCAAGGGCAAAGCCTGTGCAGCAGTTTTCCTGCCTGGATTAAGGGTGACACTGCATGACTTTGGGGAAGGTTCATCTCATCTCTTCAGAAGGCCTTGTGAGGAGTTGCAGGAGGGCCAGTTGATGGCAATAAAGAAATAGATCCCACATGTAGCGTCAGTGCTATTACTAAACTTTCCAACAGCGTATTTCCTCAAAGCTGATTTCCTTACATGACTGAAGAAGAGAACTTGTCTTCTTAGCTTTTTGGGTTGTAACTATTAGCTGATGTAAAAGACCGGAACAAACCTTCTAGCCTGCCTGCTGTTTGGAGCATGACCCTAGAAACTACCTTCCTAGCAGCTGCATTTGTAGTCACAATGTTAGAACCACTTTGGGAAGTAGTAGTGCAGCTCTTGTTTCTATTTGTTTGATTCTGTTCTGCTTTGGGAAACAACAAATGTTAATGTGATGATCTAACATATTATTTTCCCAGGTTATAATACAGACCAGTCTCACTGGCCGAAGTGTCTAATACCTCCTTACGTTTTGTATTCTTTTAATGTAAAAATATATATCCATGTTTCTTGCAGAGAGTCCTTGTAGTTTATAGAGACACTCTGTACATGCATGATGACATGAAGAATGGAATGATATAAGCCTCTCTGGAGATTTATTATACTTTGGCAATCCAGGTGTTTGTAGTGATGAGTACCTCAGTTCAGATGCTATCACAAAAGGTGAACATGAGGTTCTTTCTAAGTAGCTAAACTTCTGAGGTTTCATGTTGGTTGCTCGAGTCGTGCATGTGTAAAAGATTGCATTATTCTCTTGAAGTCTGAGTTTTGGATACCACACTTGATAGCTGGTGTAACTGGTTTTGTTGGGAGCAATAATGGGTTGTACAGTAGTGGTAGCAGTCACTGGAGGCTTTTTGTAAATCTCTGCCATTTCAGGAGCTGGTGGTGGCCTAATTTCCAACTTTGAGCAGCTGGTGAGAGGAGTGTGGAAACCTGAAACCAATGAACTACTGAAGATGTCCTAGTAAGTTTTTGAAAAAGGCTGCAAAATGGTAACTTTTGTTTTGCTAACTCCTTGTGTTGAAACTCACTTTTAGTGGTTCAGATCAAAAAAAAGCCATACAAACAATAGGACATGTTTGTATTCAGTGTTTTGGTGTGTATCTTGTGATGATCTTTGGTAATTTGAGCAGATATTTTAATCATTTTAGGTTCACAGCACAAGAACACCAAATGGGAAGATGGGTCAACAAAAATTATTTGTCAGAAAGCAGTATCGAGTCAGTAGGAAGTTGCTGGAAAGCAGTATTGGCTCAATTTGCCCTACAAGGACTTTTCATTCATTTTGGATAGAAGACAAGTGGTAATAGAAGTATACAAGCGAAATCTGCTTTTTTGGTGCATGTTCTGAGCATCGCTAAGATGGCTTCCTTTGAGCATTGTCACTCATACTTTCTCTGCCAGTACTGTTTTCCTCCATAGATATCAATTATTTGAGAAGGTGCAAATTGTTTGTTCAATATAGCAAAAATGTATTACACAACAGGAAACATTACTTCTCTTGCAGAAGCAAAGAATGGGAATATTACATGGCTCTCAGTTTAGTCTGTACAGTAAAATGAGAATTAAGACAGGCTAGAAAGCCAAGCTGTTATTTTAAGTCCAGATAAGCTCACCATGGTAATTTCCTAATATTCATTTGATCTTTCCCATGTTACTCTCAGGTCTTTATAAATAATATTATTTTTTAAAAAGCTATCTTGCTTTTCTGCAGCCACCCTTAGCAGCAGAATAACAGAAGAGAAATTAGCCTTTCCTTTGGCAATATTTCAACTTTTTATGGCTTTTGTCAGTTGTTGGCTTTTTCTGAAAGTCCAGGTATTTGGAATATCTCTCTCAGTGCCTGAGTGGTAGTCTTGAAAGCAAACTTCCAAAAGGATGAGGTCACTGTCAATAATAGCGCTGTAAACTCAACACTGCACTTGCAGGTACAACACTAGAGCAGCGCTTACTGACTGTGGCAATGCTTGCATATATTCTCCTTTTCCATGGTGGATGTGGCTCAACTCAAAACTGATTTTGAAAATTTTGTTTAATATATAAAGCTTAAGAATATTAAATAGAAGATAGTTGAGTTAAATGGATAAAGCATTCTGGAAATGGATGAGGTGCCTGTATAAATAGAGTTGTTTTTTGGACTTCCTAAGCAGGATATTGATGCAGTACATCTCTGAGTTACTCAAAAGATGGTGAAGAATGTGTCTACACTAGATGCTCTGTGATAACAGGAATGTCACCTGTACATGTCACACATAGATGCAGAGTAAAAAATGCACGGAACATTAGTGCTGTTTCTTCAGATAAGTATAGATAACTGACCAATGTTCTCTTGTTTTCTGGCTGCATACCTAGCAAGGTAAGCAACCACCACAATGAAGATAGCTAGAAGATGTAAATCTCTGCATGTGTCAGAAGTCAACACAGCTATGTTGGCAAAACCTGAGTAACGTAGGCCTAGCTCAAGTAAAGTATAAGCAGACTACAACCCTAGAACTGCTGAAGTGTCACAGTGGACTGAGACTGGGACTATGTTGTTCTTCAACACTTAAAACAATTCCTTGGAGTAACTAACACCTGGAGTATAGAAGAGGAACCTATTTTTAAGTCTAGTCTGAATAGTGCAAGCTTTGTGATTTAACTCTTCACTAAGATGTATTGGGAGATGAAGAAGGGAGGCAAGCTGACCTAGAGTCTGGATAGAGGCATTTATTTGAGGAAGATTTGTCAAATATGAATTTGCTGGGTATATAAACTAGTGCTGAACTTGATGCTTGTCCATGTTATGGACAGAAAGCATAAGTAATAGTATAAAAAGTGAAAGTCTTAGTTTAATTGTAGCTAGGTTTTGGACTTTGTCACTGTTACCACAATTTGTCATTAGTTCTATTCCAAGATAATTATTTTGCATGCTAAGAACATTTGTTGCTTTCCAGGTCATGGTAGCTTTCACTGTAGAGAAGAGAAATTGACATTGTTTGTTTGATTTCCAGCCCTGTGAAGGTAACTTTGATAGGAGCAGTTCTTTTCACCCTGCAACACAGCCAGTACTTGCCAATAGCAAAACACAACCTCGTGTTTTCATATACCGTCTTTCTCATTGTCTCCAAGGTAAGAATGTGAAAGTGTTTCAAACAACTGAATAACAGAAAGTATTTTATTTCATTATTTCAGGGAAAAAAATATGCCCTCAAACATTCTACCACAAGTTAGAATGTGTGCTTCTGGATGAGAAGGCCAGCTCCTACTGAAGTCTTAAACCTGTGCTCAGTCTTCCGTACATGAGCAGAACAGAAAACCTATTCTGTTACAGTTCAATATGTGGAGAAAAAAAGAGAAGAATTTAAAAAATCAGTAATTTTGACACCCAACAGTTGATATGCCAGGCTTTTATGTCTATAATCTCAAAGAAAGTTTATGCTTGTAGAAACAAACTCTCCTGTTCTGTGTCTTTTGCTAGCTGCTTAATTCCTTCCTTGTACCTGTGCTGTCATTTGTAGGTTTGCAAAACAAGCCAACTAGGTTGTCATCTAGCTTGAAGTGTTCGCAACATAAGTGTTTAGGTGGGAAGAGAAAGTGTATCCAAACCGCTTTGAAGTATCTGTAACTACTTTATAATAAAATAGGTAGTACTTCTCTACTGAATCCTTTAATTCCTCCATTCTTGTTCATTTTCAGAATGATTTCTGTCTTCAGCATTATTAGCTAATAAGAAAGTGTAGTCTGTGTGTTAGTAGAAGTTCGGCAATTTTAAGAGCTTCAGAGCTGCTCTTAAGCAGATTAGAGATTGTCTTAAAGTGGTAGTTGCCAGTCTCCTTTCTGTGAAGTAGCTGACAAGTTTAATTCTAGAGTAGTTGTCTTAGGGAGCCAAGACTTCAAGCCAATGCTCATGATTCTCCCTCTAAACCAATAAAGGCATTGCTGAACTGGGGATGCTGGGAATGGAGAAAGGAAAGAATCTTATTCTGGAAATGAGAAATTACAGCTGTCTTTAGAAGCTGGCTGTCAGGCTGCACTGAAGTGAATAGGTTCTTAAACGGATGGTCATGCTGACAGTCAGTAGCTTGAGCCACTTAACTAATAAAGTAACAGTTGTGAATCCAGCATAGTCCTGCAGTAGTGTCTTATTTTAGAAACTTTTCATGTCTCTGAAAACTGTAGAAATGACTGCAATATAAACTTGTCCAGTACCTGGACCTACAAAAAGAGTTTTTTTCTATCCTGATTCCAAGTGATGTATTCTTAAGGAATTTCCACATAAATCTCTCAACTTTATGCAATGAGTATAGCTGTCTGGAATTCTAACTGAGTCTTGCTGTTCATATATATTTGAGTGCTTAGACACTGCATTCTTTCAATTTAAATGGAATTAACCACTATGTTACAGTTTGAACAAGGTACAAAACACACACATAAAAGCTCTTTATCTTAGTCATATGACATTAAACGTGGTTTAGTCTTAGAATGGTTGTAGTAAACATATAGAAAGCTTTGGCCACATTTTTTGTATATAGCTTTGTGAAGAGTGTAGGTCAGAAAGAAAAGCATTCTTTGATCAATTCAAGCTAAAACGAACATATTGTTGTTCTTGGTGGCGTGGCCTCTGCTTGTATAGAAAGTTAGAAATGCCATACGTCCATTCAGCGTTGAACTTGTTTTCAATTGCGGTGAAGTCATTAAAACTTGAAGTAATTTTAACTTGATCCTTGTTCTTCATAGGTAACAATGATGTTGACAAGATCTGCAACATCTCCATTCGCTCCCTTTGAGGCTGCATTAGGCCATATGTTCTTTGGCTCGCAAAAGACACCATCCAAAGTGAAGGGTGAAGGTACTGCATCTCCCAATGGCTCTTCAGCCTGTGACCAGTCTCCTTCCGAACAGCACCGGGACGGTGTTAAGAAAAGACAGGCAAAGAAAACAGAATAAGTGGCTTAAAATCCTTGATGGTCATAATCTGTGAAGATGTTTGTATTTAAGATTGGGATGGCTGAGAAATTTGTTTAAAGAGAGGAGAGAACAGGGCTGTATTCTATTGTGGTGGTGTTCAACTTTGGAATGTATTTTGTAAGCTACTCTTCAGATGTCTAAATGCACATGTTGGATTTTTAAGTTAAAAACTATAAATTTTTATAGTGGTTATAAGTTCACTAAATTTTGTATTTATGATAACATCAAATGCTAACATGCTAAAAAGGTAGTTTCAAAATGTGACAATCACCTTTGTTATTTTTTTCTGATCTATCTCTTGTTTCTACTTCTTCCTGACCCCCAGCACACCCCTCAATTTTTATTTTTCACTTGGATAGGGTGGATTTGCACTGCCAAGTGTTCACAGTTGCATGTCCCAAATAGGAAAGTAAGGCTTAATCACATTGCACTGTAAAACCACGAAAATGTACCCAACTTATGCTGTTAACTAGAAAAATAACTGAACTACTGTCACAATTCACATTGCACTGGTCATAGATTTTCTTCATTTACTTAAATAAATATTTTTCATATTTTTCTATTTTTTAAAGTAAGTGAATTATCTGGCGCTTTAAAAAATCTTCACGGTTAGGAAGTAGAAACATTTCAATATTTTAATTGTTGGCTTACTTCGACACTTTATTTTCAAGCATTTGATATATAGCTGTTTTTCTTGTTACAGAGGTGATTTACATGTGGTTTGTAGTTATCTTTCAGTTTGACTGGAACTAGACATCTCCATCTGCACTTTTATCCAAGCATACACATTTCTTTCTTTTCAAAAAACAATACTAGACAGTACATTGATGTTGTTTCTCATGAGTTCAATCATATTATGCCTGCTGTTAATAAATACCAGCACTAGTTTGTAGCATTACCTGTGGTGCTTTTGAGGAAGAACTATTAATATTGGAATCACTGGAACTATTTCTTAGTATTTGCTGAAATCTGCTGCTTCCTGCTTGTTGCATCTTTTTTTTTTTTTTGCACATAATGTGGAGCAGTTGTAAGTGGCATACACTTTAGAAGTGAGAACTTTGACATTTTAAAGATGTCACGTTTCATAAGAATAGAATCTTTTCATAGGAATCTTTCATTGATGTGCCAATTTTAGAATAAATCAAACTATTTTTACAGAATTAGATTATTTGCCTTCAGAGAGTACTGCTTTGAAAGAGTATTCTTCGGCAAGAGGATGTGCGTTAATCTTTGTGCAGGGATGCCAAGCACAATGTGGAGGGGGATCTGATTTGAAAAGGCAAAGTTCTAGTTCCAGATACATATCCAAATTTAGGAAAATTATCACCAGTGCTGTGCTTAGAAGAAGAAAAAAGTACCCAAGAAATTTTCTTGTGCCTTTCTAGTCGTATTTCCATGGTAGTGACCAAAACTATTGAATTCTTCAGTTTGGAATCCAACTTTATAGCAAATATGCTGTCCTGGACAAAATAGCAATCGTATTTCTGACATTTTACACTGATACTTGGCATACAGCTATAAGTACTTAGAGGTTTCACTTGCAGGGTTTCTCAGTTTTCTATAGCTTGATACCATGGATGTATGGATAAACTTGAAGCTGCCACCTAACTAGGTAATGATTAACTAGTTATTCAGCAACACCAGCAAAAGTTGTATGTCCCTAGTTTTTAAAACTTCTGGATTTTTTTTGAAAAGGTGGAATTGTGTATACTAGATCACATGAGCCATAGAGAATTGGATTGTGCTATGGAGCTGTGTGGCACAGCTGTGAAATACTGACTGGTAACTGGCTACTCTTAGCCCAAATAAATGTGAAAATAGGCTTGGACTAATTCTTTAACAAGTTTACAATTTGAAGGAAAATATATGGCTTTGTATTAATTTTGGATTTAAAGATGACAATATTAAAAAAAATTGTTTTTCTTGACTGAACACCACAAGAGAAAAACAAGTCACAATAAAAATGTATATTGTTGTGACACAGGAGTTATGCTGAAAGAATTCCCATTGTAAGTGCCATGAAAACAAACCTTTTTTGTTTAAAGATCTCACAGGCTTCTGAAGGATGGATACCCAGAACTCCATACTGAACAGTTACATGCAAGTGTTCTGAGGACTATTTTTTTATAACACAAGCAAGATAACCAGCTGCATGGGGCTGACCTTGAATTCTGTATGAGACTTTCATACAGTCTGTCTAGGATCCCTTGAAAAAACAATTCTAGCTTTCATGCTGATTGTTCATAGAATCATTCTAGTTGGAAGAGACACTCAAGATCATAGAGTCCAGCTATAACCTAACTAGCACTAAAACATGTCCCTAAGAACATTGTCTATGTGCCTTTTAAACACCTCCAGGGATGGTGACTCCACCACTTCCCTGGGCAGCCTGTTCCAATGCCTCACAAACCTTTCCATAAAGAATGTTTTCCTCATATCCAATCTGAACTTCCCGTGGTGCAACCTGAGGCCATTTCCTCTGTCCTNCTCCAGCCTAAACAGCCCCAGCTTGTTCACCTGCTCCTCATCAGACTTGTGCTCAAGACCCCTCACCAGCCTCGTTGTCCTTCTCTGAACTTGCTCCAGCACCTCAACATCTTTCCTGTACTGAGGGGCCCAAAACTGAACACAGGATTCAGGGTGGGGCCTCACCAGCACTGAGTACAGGGTGACGATCACTTCCGCAGTCCTGCTGACCACACTATTTCTGGTACAAGCCAGGATGCTGTTGACCTTTTTGGCCACCTGTGTACACTGCTGGCTCGTGTTCAGCCAGCTGTCAATCAACACCCCCAGATCCTTTTCTGCCAGGCAGCTTTCCAGCCACTCTTCCCTGAGTCTGTAGCGTTACAGGGGGTTGTGACCCAAGTGCAGGACCCAGCACTTGGCCTTGTTGAACCTCATGCAATTGGCCTTGGCCCAATGATCCAGCCAGTCCGGATCCCTTTGTATGGCCTTCTTACCCTCAAGCAGACCAACACTCCCACCCACCTTGGTGTTGTCTCCAGAGTTACTGAGTGTGCACTTGATCCCCTCGTCCAGATCATTGATAAAGAGATTAAACAGAAATGTCCCCAATGCTGAGCCCTTGGGGAACACCACTCATGACCGGCCACCAATCGGATTTGACTCCGTTCACCACAATTCTTGGGGCCTGGCCTTCCAGCCTGTTCTTTACCCAGCAAAGAGTATGCCCCTCCAAGCCATGAGCTGCCAGCTTCTCCAGGTGAATGCTGTGGGAAACAGTGTCAAAGGCTTTACCGAAGTCCAGGTGGACAACATCCACAGCCTCTCCCTCATCCAATAAGCAGGTGACCTTGTCATAGAAGGAGATCAGGTTGGTCAAGCAGGACCTGCCTTTCCTAAACCCATACTGACTGGGCTTGATCACTTCGTTGTCTTGTATGCACCAAGTGATGGCACTCAGGATGATCTGCTCCATGAACTTGCTCTTTCCTCTCACCATAAATAAGATCTAGGAGCTGCACCAGTCTGATGGCTCTGGAGGAACAATGAGAAGCCCCATATTTCCTACACTAGAGGTGGTTATATTTTGTATATTATTTCAACCTGGGTAAAAAAAAAAAGAAAAAAAACTCAGCACTGCTTAAAGCTATCAGAAGTACATCTCATCAATACCTTGAAATGCCTGATCGCATTCTTGTAGTTCATGCTGCAAATATAGCCCCAAGGGTCTTACCCAGCTTGACCTTCTTAATCATTGCTTTTCATTATAGTATTGATGCTCTATCATACATCAAAGAGTACACTCATCCAGGCCATGAGCTGCCAGCTTCTCCAGGAGAATGCTGTGGGATATGGTGTCAAAGGCTTTACTGAAGTCTGAGTACACAACATCCACAGCCTTTCCCTCAGAAGCAGCTTAAAATGTGATTCATGAACAGAACCAAAGTTGCTTTAGATGATGTGTTTTGCTTTCTTCTGTGTTTTCTCCATTTCATTTTATTGGAAAGAAGTGGAGATGGTGGATATCATACAGATAGTGCCTTCATTTGCAACTTGATTCTTCAGTGTGTTATTTGGCAAGACACACTTGTTCAAGAATTCCGAACATCTGCCTTCTGTATGAATCTGAATTTGCCCAGTGTAAGGGCCATGCTGAAATGTAACATCTGCCAACAATCAAGACAGTGAATGCAAGCTTTACTCTGAATGAGTACTCTTAATTTATCAAGTGAATCTTCATTTCTGAGGTCTAAATGAAGTCTTACAAAGAGCAGCAACAGAAAAGCAGCATTTGACACTAAGATGAGAAAAAGAAGTATTGTAAATAGTAATTTGCATTTATTCTGATAAAATTGACCCATTGAGCAGTCAAATGCCTTTTGTGAAATGTGTGAAAATGTCTAGCGAGGAACAGATAGTAATATGAACACTGATAGAGAAATACCTTAAAATTCTTGGGCAAGAACAGCCTATTGCACACTGATCTGGAAGTGGGCTTTATCTACAGTCAAGAAGTAGAATACGATGATCAAAATACCATACAAACTAACAACTGCTGCAACCAAGTTTGATAAACCAGTGCATGCATATGTCTAACAGCTCCTGTGAGGGAGGAACATAATGGGTTGCTAATACAGAAGGAACACAATAGGTTATCTGGGTGGAGATCAGTGACCAGCGGTGTCCTTCAGGGGTCCGTATTGGATATTGGGACTGTTGCCGTTTAATATCTTCATCAATGACATAGACATTGGGATCACATGCACCCTCAGCAAGTTCGCAGATGACAGCAAGCTGAGTGGTGCAGTGGACACGCCAAGATGTCATCCAGAGGGACCTGGACAAGCTTGAGAAGTGGGCCCAGGCGTACCTAATGAGGTTCAACAAGGCCAAGTGCAAGGTGTCCTACACCTGGGTTGGGACAAGCCTCAAATTCATTACAGGCTGGGGTGATGAAGGGATTAAGAACAGCCCTACAGAGAAGGACTTGGGGATGCTGGTGGATGAA
>VWYH01005050.1:6757-28651 GCA_013399365.1 Pampusana beccarii
TAGGGATCCTTTCAACCCAAATAATTCTCTGTGATTCTGTGATCTCCTCCTCTGCAGGTCCTGGCCAAGGGCACCATCGTCACTGTCCTCAGGAAAGAGCTGCCTGCAGAGGCTGGTAGGTCCTGAGGTGTACGTGGGCTGTGCAGGGCTCTGCCCTCCATGCCTGGTCCTCACCTCCCCTCCTGTCCCACGGCCCAGGGCTGAGAGGTTCCTTCTCCCTCGAGCTGCCCATCGGTCTCAAGCTGGCGCCCATGGCCAGGGTGCTGGGCTACGTGTTGCTGCCCAACGGTGAGATGGTGGCTGACAGCACCGAGCTCAAGGTGGACAAGTGCTTCCCCAGCAAGGTGAGTGGAGACTGCTGGAGTTGGGGGAGTTGCTGCCAGGCTTGATGGGGACATGTGAGCACCAAGCTTTGCTCTTCAGCAGACCCTTCCCTCATCCCTTTCCGTACTTCAAAGGGGCCAAGAAGAAAGATGAGGACAGACTTTTGAGCAGGGTCTGTTGCAATAGGACAAGGGGTGACGGTTCTAAACTAAAGGAGGGAGATTGAGGCTGGACATGAGGAAGGAATTGTTGGCCCTGAGGGTGGTGAGAGCCTGGCCCAGGTTCCCAGAGAGGTGGTGGCTGAACCATCCCTGGAGCCATCCCAGGCCAGGCTGGACGGGGCTCTGAGCAACCTGAGCTGGTGAAGATGTCCCTGTCATGGCAGGGGGGGCACTTCATGAGCTTTTAAGTCTCTTCCAAGCCAAGCTATTTTGCGATTCTATGACCCCTTGCAACTGCCTGGTTCCAGACTCTCCTTTCAGGGAGGGTTTTCCTTCCTCTGCCCTTCCTGTTGCTGCTGTGAACCATCTCCTGGCTTTGATCTCAGCCCTCACTCTCCATCCTCCACTGATGTTTGGGGGTCAGGCTGGAGCACAGAGGTCCTTCCTGGCACCAGCTCCCCTCTCCCCTAACCCAGAGGCTTCCCCTCTCTGTTTCTTCACCCAGAGGGTGCTGGACACTGGAACAGGCTCCCCAGGGAGGTGTCATAGCCCCAAGCCTGACAGTGTTCAAGAAGCAATTAAACAGCACCCTTAGACACATGGTGTGAACATTGGGGTTGTCCCGTGCAGGGACAGGAGTTGGACTCGATGATCCTTGTTGGTCCCTTCCAACTCAGGACATTCTCTGATTCTCTGCAGGTCAATCTGTCCTTCTCGGAGCAGAGGGCTCTGGTGGGCTCCCAGCTCCTCCTGAAGGTGCAGGCTGCCCCGGGCTCACTGTGTGCTGTCTATGCCGTGGATGAACATGGTCCCAAGGGCATGATCAACCCCGACACGGTGAGTCTGGAGTAACCTCAGTGCTGGGCTGGGCCTTTTCCATGAGGAGCCCTTCACAGCGGACTCACTGCTGGGGCATGGGGACAGCAGCTTCTTTCCACCCTCACCCATTTTAGGGGAGGACGGTAGGGACCTTGTGGCAGCTGGGTGTCCGGGAGCCCCCCCCGAGTCCTGCCACCCATAGACTTTGGGGCTCTGCAGGGGAGACGGTGCTTTGCTGAGTCGGGGGTTGAGCTGCATGATCACTCTGTGGTGCCTCTTGGGGTGGAAATCTTGAAAACAGGATGTGAGTGGTGAGAAGCTCTTGGGGAGGAGATGGGGCAGGGATGGGTCCCACTGGAGGGGCAGGCAGCAGCATCATCTGTAGAACCTAAAGGGTGATGCCAGAGGCAAAAGAGGTTGGATCTGCGCCGGCAGCACCTCGTGTCTTTCTCACTCGAAGTTCACGGTTTGGTTTAGGTCTACGAATTCGTCCCGACACCTTCTGAAGCCAAGTATCATTTTGAAGAACCTGATTTACCTCGCTGTGAGATAGGGTTGTTTGGCATAATAGTACAACTTCCACCCACTAACTGCTTTGACGTGCCGGGGAATAACTGGAGAAATTGCCGCCGCAGCCTGTGGCGCAGGGAGGTGCCGGCGCCTGAGCCCCAGCCCGGTACCTACAACCTACTGAAGGTACGAGTCCTCCAGCCTTCCCTCATCTTCCCCTTCCTCCCATGAAGGATTACTCAAGGTGCTGGGGGCACCCAGGTCAGTGGTCTCACACCCCCCCCAAATAACATGTCCTGCCTCTCTCTACGCCAGCCCAGGACAGACATGTGAAATGTGTCCGTCAGTCCAGGCACAGTGACATTTCTGCTCTTCCCATCACAAATCTGGGATTGGAGTAAACAGCATAGATTGGCCTGGCATTGCTCTGCTTTTTTGGGGGCATGTATGTCCCCCACTGGCAGAAAACCCGAGGGAACAGAGTGGGCAGAGCAGATCCACCAGCTCTTTCCCAGCTGGTGCAGCAGCTTCCCCTGGCACAGATATTCCTCTCCTGTGCTCCTGCATTGGGGGTCCTGATCTTTGGGAGCTCTGTTCCTTGCTTCAGAGAGGGTTGGAAAGGAGTTTGGGTATCTCTGGGCTTCAGCGTGGTGCTGTTCTCTCTCGTGTATCGTGTTGCAGGACACAGGTTTAAAAGCCGTCACCAACGCTCAGCTGGGCTGTAACATGTACATGAAGTTCGATGAACATGACGGCTTTCCCTACTCCCCAGGCAAGTGGAAATAGTCTCTAACAGCTTTTGTGGTGGCTGTGCAGAAGGACAGGTGAGGACACCCTACCTCTTCCCATCCCTTCCGGCAGCAAGTTCAACTCATGCCCCTGTTTGCAGGAAGAAAACTGGGGAATGAGGAGGACACGGGGATGCAGACGGATTTCTTGGGGACGTGGCTCTGGGAGCTGGTCCCTGTGGGGTGAGTAAGGAGCCCTAGCAGCCCTCAAGCCAAGGAGCTGCCCTTTTGCACCAGCTTCACCGCTGGGTGCAGTGCCCAGACCTCCGCTTCGGTGTCCACGTATCCACAAGTGACACTGAGACATGTCCAGCCCCTGATCTAGTTGAAGATGTCCCTGCTCATGGCAAGGAGTTGGACTAGATGAGCTTTGAAGGTCACTTCCAACTCAAACTACTCTATGATTCCCTTGGACCTCAGCACCAATTCTGTGACAGATTGGAGCACGTTAAATCCAGTAGGGAGGGGGTGCTGTAATAGATAAGAGATGGTACCTCTGCCCATCCCCAAGCATGTGATGGCCACCGATGATCCCCAGGACCTAGAGGATTGGGGCTGGCACATTCCTTTTGCTGGCTCTGCCTATCAGACCAGGCCTGCAAGGTCCGTCCAACTTCTGCAGGGAGGGCGGCTCTGCGGAGGTGACAGTGACGGTGCCCGATGCCATCACCGAGTGGGAAGCCGGGATGTTCTGCATGTCCCCGCAGGGCTTGGGGCTGGCCCCGGCCACAACCCTCACAACCTTCAAACCCTTCTTCGTGGAGCTGGCCCTGCCCTACACCGTGATCCGCCATGAAGCCTTCACCCTCACAGCCACTGTCTTCAACTACCTGCGGCAGTGCCTGCGGGTGAGTGGGGCTGGGGAGGGGGCCCTGGGGCTGGGGTCCAGTGGGGGCTCATGGAGCTGTGGCCGTGGTCCGGCAGGTTCAGGTGACACTGGCGGAGTCGGCGGAGCTGGAGGTGTTGGCAGGCACGGACCAGGGGCCGTACACAGCCTGTGTCTGTGCCGATGAAGAGGGGACCTTCCAGTGGAACGTGCGAGCCACCGGCCTGGGTATGGAGGGGACAGCGAAGGGCTGGGAAAGGGGAAAGCCCAGCAGTGGGAAACCTTGCAGAACTCCTCTTTGTCACTGCTTTTCTGATCCTTTCCTCCCCCTCCCAGCTCCCTCTCACAGAATGACAGAGTGGTTGGGGTTGCAGGGACCTCTGTAGATCCCCAGTCCAACCCCTGCTCATGCAGGGTCACCAAAGCAGATCACACAGGATCCCAGGCAGGTTTGAATGTCTCAGAGAAGGAGACTCCACACCCGCTCTGGGCAGCCTGGGCCAGGCTCTGGCACCGCAAAGGAAAGAAGTTTCTCCTCGTGTTCAGATGGACCCTCCTGTGTTTCAGTCTGTGCCCGTTGCCCCTCACCCTGGCGTTGGGCCCCACTGAACAGAGTCTGGTCCATCCTCTGGCACTCACCCACACCTCTTTGCATTCTCCTCTCCAGCCTCTTCCCTCCATTTCCCAGTCCAGTTGCACCCATTGCACCCTCCTCCTCCTCCTTTCCCAGCTCCCAGCCCCTGGAGCAATGTCACAGTGATGTCCCCTATCTGCATCCGCAGGGAAGATGAACGTCACTGTCACTGCCGAGGCCCTGAGCTCCGACAAGCTCTGCAGCACCCAGATGCCCGCAGTGCCAGCCCAGGAGCATGTGGACACCGAGACGACACTCCTGATGGTGGAGGTGAGCACAGCAAGGTTCTGAATGAGGTTCTTCACCCAAAGGAGTTGTTTCCAGAGCAGAGAATCTCCCTGTCCCTCAGCCAGGCTGGATAGTGCCAGTGGGTGCTGCAAAGTGCAGGAGAGCATCAGCACCCAGAGCAATGGGAGAGACTGTGTCCCTGCTTGGGTACCACTGGTGGGATGGTGTCTTCCTTTCCCTTTTGGGGTGAGATCGGTAGATTTGAGGCCGCTGGCTGTGCGATGTTCAGTTTGCTGCCCTCATCACAGCATGCACAGGGATGCTCCAAGGACAGCCCTGGGTTCTCCTGGCTGGTCAGAGCTGCTGGTGGGAACAGGGTCCAAGTGGGGTGTGTGTTGGCAGGGGGGACATTTCTGGGACAGAGAGAGGCAGGCTGCCTCTGGCCCTGGCCTCATACGAGCTGTATTCCTGGTTTTAAAGGCTCCAAAAGCGATGTGAAGGGAAATCGCAGCTGCCTGGCTGTCCCTCTGCTCCTGACCCCACCGGACAGCCACTGTCTAGAGGACTGGCGCCTCTCCCTGTTCTTACCACTTCATTCACTTCACCTGACCCAGGAGGAACCTGCAGCAACACAGCTGAGATGAGGATTCCAAACCCCATCCTGCTCCCCAACAGCCCTGCCAGCCCATGAGGGAGCAGCCGCTTTGCTGCCCAAGCGGTTGTGATTTCCCTTGAACCAAAGCCAGCGTGATCCCTCTGAGAGGGGACCAGGGCAGGTGTGCTGACCCTAGGCTGACAAAAAGCCTCTGGAGATCAACGCAAGCCTGATGGCTGGGGATGGAGACGATGCTCAGAGCTGACCCAAGCACAGCCAGGCTGACCCCCGCTCTGCCAGAATGAAAAATAAAGAAAAATGCAAGTGGAATAAGGGAAGTGGAAACAAAAAAAATGCTTTAATTGCAGGAAAGCTTCCTTTCTTCAGGTTCTTTCCCATCATCCCTGACCAAGGCCAGCCCTCTGTCCCAAAACAGACTTTGTGTTAGGGGCTCATCGTTCCTGTTCTCCTTGATGATGTGTCAGAAGGGCTGTACTTTCACCTTGCTTTGCTGAATAAAAAGCTGAGACCAAACCAGCGAGAGCATTCGTTGCACGGACAGCAGAAGAATCGATGTCCCCTTGGCCACATGCTCATGGTCCCCACCGCATCCTGCCAAGGGCTCTGTGTGCCCATGGCCCTGAGCTCCTCATGGGGTTGAACTGTTCCCGGTATGCCCAGGGGGACACTGACCTGTGTCCCATCCTGGGCTGGCAGAATGGGCTTGGGGCCATGCTCCTCCCTTGTGTCCCCATGGGGACGGTGGGGACCATCCTCTTCCAGACACCAGCACCGTGATGGGCAGGGGGGTGAGCAGGTGTGGAGACAGCAGCTTTGGTCACTTACTTGAGAGCCCATAGAAAAGGGGTCAGCCTATCTGTGGCTTCCCACAGCGCTGCCTCTGCCTGTCCCCATGTCCCCAGAGGGAAGTGAGGGTCAGAACCCCGGAGCAGGGGATGCTCTGGGGACACTGTGGAGCTGTTGTGGAGGTGCCTCAACTTTCCCAGACTCCCACTAGGACAGAAAGGGGCAGCTCAGCCCATGTCCCAGCTGGTGTCCAGCTCCCAGGCAATGAGACAGGGTGGAGACTTCACAACAGCCTAACACTAACACACACTACTCTTGTGCCCGTAACTGATTTGATGAAATTGGATGAAATTGGGCAAAAAGACAGCATGGGACCTGCGATCAGCCCAAACAGCTACTGTTTGGCTACGTTTGCAATACCTGGAAACAAGCCCATCTGAGAATTTGCCACCAACTCACAGGCTGTTCTCATGATGTGTTGCCTACTTTCGTTTCGGGAACTCATTCCCACTCCTGCCATCATTTCCCAGCAAATCAGTGTGTAGGTGGGTCCTGCCCCTGGCTTAGCAACTCTATAGCCTATGGGAACCGTCCTCAAATTGCAAAAAATCCTTGAACCCAGGAGACTGTGGGCAGATGGTAAACATTGCCTTGGCTATATCTGCAGGTCCATGCTGGATGCCTCTGCCAACCCCTTGTTTGCTCAGCGGATGGAAAGCAAAGATCTCACTGCAGAGCCTGCAGCAGAGCGGACAAGGGTCTTCAGCAATCCAGCATCTGGAGAAGGAGGCTGTGGCTGTCTCCGACGTCCACGTGCAGCTGGAGACATGAGGTCCCCATCTGCCCTGCCCATCCTGCTGCTCCTCATCCTGCACCTCACAGCTGGGGCATCTGCAGCACCGTAAGCCCTCTCTATGTCTGTCTGTCTGTCCGTGTTTGGTGGGAGGGCATTTAGCCTTGGCTCCTTGGCAGGATATAGCGGGAAATAATCCTTTCTGTGCATGTGATTGTTGGCCAGGGTGGAAATGTTCAGGCTGGTGGGTTGTCCCTGCCTGTGAGCATCATGGGCACGAGGAAGACATTTTTTACAGTGAGGGTGGTAAAATACTGGCCCAGGTTGCCCAGAGAGGTGGTGGATGCCCCATCCCTGGAAACATCCCAGGCCAGGCTGGACGGGGCTCTGAGCAACCTGAGCTGGTGAAGATGTCCCTGCCCATGGCAGGGGAGGCACTGGATGCGCTTTGGAGGTCCCTTCCCATCAAAACTATTCTATTATTCTATGGACTTGGCCCCTCAGAGCTGCTGGCACTGGTGGCCCTGGGATGGTTTACTGGAGGTGCTCCCTCACTTGTAGCCCACGTGTGAGCAGAACCTTGGCTTTGCTGAGCCAAGAAGTCAAAGGGAACCCAGAAGCAGAGCAGGAAGGCTGGGGGAGGTGGCCCTGTGCTCCAGCACAGGTTTCTGTGCACCCAAGAGTTTTCAAGATCTCCATGGGGGTCTGTCCTGGGATGTGCCTCACCTGCAGGCCTCTCAGGTCAGCACTTCTCCTTGCCAGGAGTTATGTGGTCACATCCCCAGCTGTGATCTACCACCCCCACACAGCGATGCTGTGGGTCCATCTCAGTGGTCTCCATGAGCCCGTCCAGGTGACTGTACAGCTGCAGAGAGCAGACAACACTCGTAACATCACCCTGCTGGAGAGGAAGGTTCAGGAGCCTCGTCTGTACCTGGACATCAACTTCCCTGTGAGTGTCACCCTACACACAGCCATAAATGTGGAGGGGGATGCCCTGGACACCCCAGTGTCTCCAGGCAGAAGAGTTTCCACCAGCTTCCCTGAGCATGAGGCTGCGGTCCCACATGGGGCTGGAAGCAACCATGGCTTCCCCATCTTTTGGTAGGGTCTTATCCCCCACACAGGCAAAACAACTCTAGGCTCAGCCTAGAAATAATCCCCCTCTAGCAGACCTGCAAGCTAGGGCAGGGTGTTGGGGGGTATATTTCTTCCCAGCCCCTGGTTTGGGGAAGGTGTCCCTGTGGGTGGGGAGTGCTGTGGGTCACCAAGAGCATTCTGGTCATGGCGTGTCCCTTGTCCTCACCCCTTGCCTGGTGTTTCCCCTGGCAGGCTCCAGCTCCTGCCAAAGAGAAGGAGGAAATCGTAGACCTGCATGTCTCCATTAAGGGAAATTCTCTGGATGTCTCCGAGAAGAAGAAGGTGATGTTGAGAGCCCTGGAGCCTGGGATCTTCATACAGACAGACAAGGCTGTCTACAAGCCTGGGCAGCAAGGTGAGGGTGCAGGATGGAGTATCCCACTTGGGCTGAAGGACCTGGTGGGAGAGGGTTGCGGGAGGCTGAGCCTTGCTCCTGCAATGCAGGGGGATAGGAGGGCTCATGTTGGGATGCACTGGAACCCCCAGGACAATACCAGGACACACTGGAGGCTGTGCTGCTTGGGGGGCAGTGCCCCACTGCAGGGCTCGGAGTGGATTTCCATCCACCTTCCCCATGGGAACCCCCATCCCTGTGGATAAAGACACCACTCACTCACTTCTGCATCCCCATTTGCTTTTTCCAGTGAAGTTTCGCATTGTCTCTTTGGATAAAGACTTCGCTCCCAGCAATAAGACGGTAAGAATTATAGAACCACAGAAAATTTTGGGTTGAAGGGACCTTCAGAGCTCCCCCAGTGACCCCCCCTGCCATAAGCAGGGACATCTTCACCAGCTCAGTTTGCTCAGAGCCCTGTCCAGCCTGGCCTGGGATGTCTCCAGGGATGAGAGAAGGGCTGGAGAGATGGGGAGGTGACAGGGCTGCTCTGCACAGTCTTGGCAAACTGTGAGAGAACTGTGGGAGTCACCCAGCACTTTTCCCCTCGGGGAAAGCTCTGCTCGGTGGCTGCATTCACGCACGCTTCAGCAGGCTTGCTTGTCAATTGGGAGAAGAGACTGAACCCAACTCAAAAACACTGTGTTCAGTATTCATATGAGACTCCAAGGAAGGCTTTGAACGTCTCCTCTAACCATCTTCTCTTTGCCTTGCAGCTGCCCCTCGTGTTCCTGAAGGTCAGTCTGGGAGATGGAAGGAGGCTCCTGGGCAGTGTGTGCTTGGGAGGGCAGCGTGGCTGGGAAAGGAATGCACAACGCAGCCACGGGCTGTTTCATCACGGGGTGCCGGGGTCCCCAGGGTGCTGAAGCCCCGTGTCCCTTTGTGCAGGATCCCAGCAGGAACCGCATCGCGCAGTGGCGGGAGGTGACCCCACGGCAGGGAATCGTGGACCTGTCCCTCCCGCTGGATGCGGAGCCGGCGCTGGGCACGTACACCATTGAGGTGGAGGGGAAGATGCATTCCTTCAGCGTGGAGGAATATGGTATGGAGGGATTCACCACGGCATGTTCTCGCGGGCAGCATGTCTTGGCCTCCGCCGCCCAGGCACCATTGTTCTTGTCCTGGGAGTCATAACTCTCCGTCTTTTTGCTTCTCCATCAGTGCTGCCCAAATTTGAGATGACCATTGATCTCCCCACTGTGGTGCTGGAGAAGGACAAGAAGTTCCAGATGCAGATTTGTGGACGGTGAGGCCAAAACAGGCTGCACCAGGGGAGGGGATGGAGGATCTGACATGATCAGTGGAGCGAGTTGAGAGAAGGGAACGGAGCTGGGGAAGGGGCTGGAGCACAAGTGTGATGGGAGCGGCTGAGGGAGCTGGGGGGTTCAGCTGGAGAACAGGAGCTGAGGGGAGACCTTCTGATCTCTGAACTGCCTGAAAGGAGCTTGGAGCCAGGGGGGTCGGGCTCTGCTCCCCAGGAACAAGCGCCAGGAGCAGAGGAAACGGCCTCAAGTTGCACCAGGGGAGGTTGAGGTTGGATCTGGGAACAATTTCTTCCCCAAAGGGCTGTGGGGCATTGGAACAGGCTGCCCAGGGCAGTGCTGGAGTCACCATCCCTGGAGGGGTTGGACAGACGGAGATGAGGTTCTCAGGACATGGGGCAGTGCCAGGGCTGGGGGAATGGTTGGACTCCATGATCCTGAGGGTCTTTTCCAACCCAACTGATTCTGTGATTCCGTGATGTGGTCCATCAGGAACACCCTCACCACCCTCCACCCAACAGGTACACCTATGGGAAACCCGTCCAGGGGAAGGTCCAGGCCAGCCTGTGCCAGCCCTACAGCCTTCCCGTTGACCCCCAGCTAGAGAAGAACTGCATCAAGGTTGAGGGGCAGGTGAGCACTGCTGGGTGTGTGGGTACCACAGAGACAACACCTACCTTGGACTGATGCTAATGGGGCTGACTCTGTACCTCCAGACCGAGAAGAACGGCTGCTTTTCAACAGAAGTTTTGTTGGCTGCCTTCGACCTGACCAGCTTCATGTATCAGAAGCAATTCCAGGTCCAGGTGTCGCTGGTGGAGGATGGGACGGGTAGGGACAGGGGTGTTCTCCTGCTTGGGCACGGGCATTGCCGCTGGTGCAGGGTTTTGGTTCATCCCTGTGTGCACCCGAGTGAAGGAGGCACAGGGGTGTTGATCTTCTTTGGGGAAGCTCAAAAGCAAAGCTGTGATTTAGGGGTGCACATGTGCAGGGACCAGGTCCAGGTGGGGATATGAGCCTGATCAGTACTTTTAATTCTGACCAGAGAAAAGCCTCTTTCTTTCTCATCTTTCTCTCTTTCTTTCTTTTTCTTTTATCTTGTTTTCTCTTATTTTCTCTTTTTATTTTATCTTATTTTCTCTTTTTTCTTTTCTTGTTTTCCTCTTCCTCCCTCTCCTCTTCCTCCCTCTCCTCTTCCTCCCTCTCCTCTTCCTCCCTCTCCTCTCTTCCTTCTTCCCTCCCCAGGGTTGTCCCTGGGCCCACCAGCACCAAGGTGGCCCTGAATCATGGTCCTTTGGTGGAGTGCCTTTCGTGAAGTCCCTGCAACCAGCTGCACCTTGCTTTTGGGTTTAAGACACATTTTAGAGGTTTTACTCCTCTTGTAGGAGGTGCAAAGGGTGCTCAAAGCTGCTGGCTGCAGAGGGAAAGCCTAAAATGTCCATTTCTGCACCACGAAGAGGGAGCTGGCAGCAGCTGAACTGTGCCCCCCCAACACCCTCAGCTCCCCGCTCCCTCTCCACAGGGCTGGAGCTGAAAACCACCAGGAACTGCAAGATTTTATCCGAAATCCTCACTGTCACCTTCGAAAACACCTATGATTTCTACAAGCCTGGCATCCCCTACACTGGGACGGTAACGGGGAGGGGACCCCATAGCCCTGGGGCTCCACTGCACCCAGTTCTGCTCCTGCTGACGCCCCAGCCCTGTTCTCCCACCCCAAACTGGAGCATCTCCCCTTTCCCCGGTGCAGATGCTGCTGAAGGGAGCTGACGGCTCCGTGCTGCCGCAGAAGCAGCTCTTGCTTGTCGCTAGCCAGAGAGGAAAAGATACAAGACGGACCCTTCTGACAGACAGATCGGGGAGAGCCTCCTTTGAGCTGGAGACCTCTGGTTGGAGTGGCATGGTCACCCTACATGTAAGGGACCCGTCTCCCACCCCTTGGGGGTCCCTGTGCTGCTTTCTCCAGCAATATGGGGCTGAGCACCTCTCCAAGAACCTGCATCAGTGGTGCCCAGTGTTTGGACCAGCACCTCGTGGAGTCTGGATGGCTTCACCACCTTGAGTTTCCATCACTCAGGGTCAAGTTGATGAGACAGCTGACACCCAGAATGGTGGCTCGACTCCCATCTACCTAAAAGCCTACGCGTCTCTCAGCCCTTTCTTCTCGGAGAGCGGGAGCTTCCTGCGGATCCGCCGGCTGGAGGGTGAGCTGCCCTGTGGCCAACCCCAGCAGCTTTGGGTGGACTTTATCTTCAGCAAGGAGGCCTTGGGGACCCATCTGGAGAGCCTGGATGTGATTTTGCTGGTGAGTCCTGGCCTGGGGAGGGAGGGCAGCAGGTGGTTAGGGTGGTTGTGTGCCTAGGACCACATCTACACACATATTTGTGGTTGTGTACCTGAGGCCAAGACGATGAGCTAGACTGAGAGATCTACGCTTGTTAGTAGAGGTGTCTGCTGGCACTGTTGGACCTGCGTGTCAATGGGAGGTGTTGGGCAGGCTGGAGACTGGGCAAGGTCAAAAAGCATCCTGACACTCTCACCCTTGGGTCCATCCTCCATCAGGGCATTTATTTCCACACGAAGCATCAGTTTTGTTGTTCCCATCTCCTCCTCTGCAGGTCCTGGCCAAGGGCACCATCGTCACTGTCCTCAGGAAAGAGCTGCCTGCAGAGGCTGGTAGGTCCTGAGGTGTACGTGGGCTGTGCAGGGCTCTGCCCTCCATGCCTGCTCCTCACCTCCCCTCCTGTCCCACGGCCCAGGGCTGAGAGGTTCCTTCTCCCTCGAGCTGCCCGTCGGTCTCAAGCTGGCGCCCATGGCCAGGGTGCTGGGCTACGTGTTGCTGCCCAACGGTGAGATGGTGGCTGACAGCACCGAGCTCAAGGTGGACAAGTGCTTCCCCAGCAAGGTGAGTGGAGACTGCTGGAGTTGAGGGAATCGCTCCTTGGCTTGTCCATAGCTGCACGCCCTGAGGTCCATCCCGGTCCAGATGTATCACAGCGTCAAGGTCTCTTCAACCCATGCTCTGATACCCAAACCCTCAAGTTTGATTTTATCCTTGTCTAGAATTATTTTGGTTGGAAAGGACCCTCAAGATCATCAAGTCCAACAGTTCCCCCACCCCTGGCACTGCCCCATGTCCTGAGAACCTTATCTCTGTCTGTTCAACCCCTCCAGGGATGGTGACTCCACCACTGCCCTGGGCAGCCTGTTCCAATGCCCCACAGCCCTTTGGGGAAGAAAAGACCTCCATGTCCGTGTCTTTGTCCTGCTCCTCCGCAGGAGGTGGCTTCCCCCTCCTGCCCTTGCTCCCTGATGCCCCTGTCCCTCTCCAGGTGAAGATGGCTTTTTCGGAGGACAGGGCTCTGCCTGGCTCGGCGCTGCAGCTGGAGCTGGATGCTGCCCCGGGGTCCCTGTGTGCCATCCGTGCCGTGGACCGCAGCGTGCTTCTCTTGAAGCCCGAGGCTGAGCTCAATGCAGAGGCGGTGAGTGGTGGCAATGCCCAGGGCCCCTTCTGCAGCCCCAGGGACCAGATAGGGATGCTGGGGGGGAAGAGATGAAGAGATGACACTGGCTTGGACCTCCCACATATGGACTCGGTGCTGTGGTGGCTCCTGGACAGTCCTGCTCCTGGGCAGGGGGAGGTGCCTGGATGGTTTTGTACCTAAGACACATGTTTATTCCCAGGTCTACAAAGTACTCCCTGAATTTGACTACCCTGGAAGCATTCGAGACCCACCACCCTGTTCAGAATTTTCTCGGGACTATTTCCCTGGCTTTGACGTTCCCATCATCCCACCTGTATCGAGAGGGCGAGACCGCCTTTATTTTCTAAGGAGACATCACTTACCTTCACATTTTGGGAGGAATTCCCAGATGGACACCTACAAGTTATTTCAGGTAAAGGTCCTGCCCAGCTATATCTCCTGGTTCCTCTTCATCCAGGAGCCAAGAAACCACAGCAACATTCTGTGAAAGCCACACTCATGGCAAAGGTCTCTCCTGCTGACCCCAGGCTCTGGTTCTTCCCCACTTATCTTCTTCTGCAGCCCTGTGACTCTTTACTGCAGGGACGAGGATATTCTTCCTGCTGGGTTTTGGAGATGGACAATCTCTTTTCTTTTTCACAGAATGCAGCACTGAAACTTTTCACCAATGCCAAGACCCACAATGTTTGCGAAAAGAGGTTCCGCTTGGTTGGGATGCAGGGTCCCCAAGGTCCCAGAGGTCAGCACGGCCCTCGTGAGAAAAGAGCAATGAGCTGGTACCCGGTGACGGCTCCTGTGTCCTCAAGGGGACTTTGAGCCATCGTGAAAACCTGCTCAGCATCAAAGCTATTGAAGAGGATTGAAAAGGACTTTGGCCCCCATTGGGCTGGCTGCAGGCGAGGTCCAACTGAGATGCAGAGACGTGTGGACCCTAATTTCTGCTCTGCCTTTTCCAGGTGGCTTTACTACCTCTGATGGTGTCTATTTGCGGAAAGAAATTGATGTGCCAGGAGTAATGTACCGTGGTATGCCAACCGTTGCTGTCCAGGAAGAGCCACCAGCACCCCGGACGTATTTCCCAGAGACGTGGCTGTGGGACCTGGTCCCCGTGGGGTGAGTGAGGACGGTCCCAATGGGGATGGTCCTCTCCCCACCTCACCTGGGAGAAGGGAGGTTGGGCACCTCAGAACGGCTCCTTCTCCCACGAGGACAGAGCCAGCCCAGCTGGAGATGACACCAGCTGTGGGTGAACGTGGTGGGACGGCCTCATGATGTTCTCCATCCCGCAGAGAGGGCGGCTCTGCGGAGGTGACAGTGACGGTGCCCGATGCCATCACCGAGTGGGAAGCCGGGATGTTCTGCATGTCCCCGCAGGGCTTGGGGCTGGCCCCGGCCACCACCCTCACAACCTTCAAACCCTTCTTCGTGGAGCTGGCCCTGCCCTACGCCGTGATCCGCCATGAAGCCTTCACCCTCGTGGCCACCGTCTTCAACTACCTGCGGCAGTGCCTGCGGGTGAGTGGGGCTGGGGAGGGGGCCCCGGGGCTGGGGTCTGGTGGGGGTTGATGGAGCTGTGGCCGTGGTCCGGCAGGTTCAGGTGACACTGGCGGAGTCGGCGGAGCTGGAGGTGTCGGCGAGCGCGGATGAGGAGTACGGTGGTTGCATCTGTGCGGATGAAGCAAGGACCTTCCGATGGGGCGTGCGAGCCACCAGCCTGGGTACCGAGCACCAGGGCCATGCGGGGATCCCTGCCCTGCTGCTTGGGGCCCCCCTTGGAGGATGGGGTGGGCAGGGAGGGTGGGAGCAAATGTAAGGCCACCTAGCAAGCTCCCCACTCCACTCCCACCCTCCCCATTGCCCCCAGCACTTCTCCACAACCTGGTGACCCCTATCCCAAACCAGTCAGCCCAGCACAAAGCCCCAGGGCTGATGGAGGGCCTTGGGGCTGCAGTGGGGGCTCTGTGGGGACTGAGTGCCCCCCTTGCATCTGCAGGGGAGGTGAATATCACCGTCAGCACCGAGGCGCTCAGCTCCGAGGAGCTCTGTGGCAACGAGATGCCCGTGGTGCCAACCCAGGGACACATGGACACTGTGATAAAGCCCTTGCTGGTGCAGGTTGGATGTTATGGATGAGTGGGATGGGTTTGGGACAGGGTCTGAGAAGCCCTTGGGCTGCAGTGGGAGGACCGGGAGCAGGACAGCACCCAGTCCCAAGCCTGGGCTGCAGGGGGTGACCCTGGGGGACATGGGGACACGGCTGGTCCCTTCTTCTGATCAACCCTGTTGCTGCTTCCCCACAGCCCGGGGGGATCCTGGTGGAGAAGGCGCACAACTCCCTGCTCTGCCAGGAAGGTAGGACCAGCCAGGGGTGTCCAGCAGTGCTGTGGGGACACTGGTAGGAAGGGCCACCAGGCCAAGGAGCCAAGGATCAGGGTCCATACACACTCTTGGCTGAGATGTTCTAAGCCAACTTTGAGGCCCCAGGGGAGTCAGAGCGGGGAGGGGCTGGATGAGGGGGCCATGGGGCCAGGCCAGGAGGAGGTGGGTCCCCACTGTCATTGTTTTCTACAGTCGCTGAAGAAATCTCCCTGGAGGTTCCTGCAAACATCTTGGAGGGCTCCCAGCGAGCCCACATCACCGTGATGGGTAAGGGGCACACAGGGGACCGACTGCAGCAGGGAGGCTGCAGAGCTCCACCCGAAGAGGAGACGGGAGGGGATATGGTGGGCATAGCCGATGATGATGGTCCTCGTGTCCCCCTGGGGCAGGTGACATCATGGGCAATGCTCTGCAGAACCTGGACCGCCTCCTGGCCATGCCCTACGGCTGTGGGGAGCAGAACATGGTCCGCTTCGCCCCAAACATCTACATCCAGCAGTACCTGGAGAAGAGCGGGCAGCTGCGCCCCGACATCCGCGCCAGGGCACAGGGATTCCTGCAGAGTGGTGAGTGTCCCCGGTCCCTCCTGTCCCCACGCACATGGACCTGCTGGAGAGGAGCCACAGAAATGATGCGAGGCTGGAACAGCTCTGCTGTGGGACAGGCTGAGAGAGCTGGAGTGTTCAGCTGGAGAAGAGAAGCTCCGGGAAGACCTTAGTGGGGCCTTTGCAGACTTAAAAGGGACCAGGAAGAAAGATGGGGACAGGCTTTTCAGCAGGACACGTTGCGATAGGACAAGCGGTAATGGTTTTAGACTAAAGGAGAGAGGTTCAGGCTGGACATGAGGAAGGAATTGTTGGCCCTGAGGGTGATGAGAGCCTGGCCCGGGTTGGGCAGAGNTGAGCTGGTGGAGATGTCCCTGTCATGGCAGGGGGGGCACTGGATGGGATGTGAGGGTCCCTTCAACACAAACTGTTCTGCGATTCTATGATCCCCTTGACTTTCTGCTGAGGGGCAACCACCACCCCACATCTCTCCTCCCCATTTCCTACCTGCCCTGGGGTGCATCCAGGCTCCAAGCTGCCTCTGGGGCATAAAAACCACCATGTAAAGACTCGTCCCCATCTCCTCCCCACAGGGTACCAGCGAGAGCTGCTCTACAAACATGATGATGGCTCTTACAGTGCCTTCGGGAAAAGGGATCCCAGCGGCAACACCTGGTGAGGACAACGTGGGGCTTGGACAGGCTGGGCAGGGGCATCTGCCTGGGTCCCAGGGCTCCTCCTGCCACCAAGCGTACCCAAGCCCCAGCCTTCTGTCCCTCCAACGTTTCTCTGGCCTGCAGGCTGACAGCATTTGTCCTCAAGTCCTTCGGGCAAGCCAGAGCCTACGTGGCCATCGAGGAGCGGCACATCACGGACGCGCTGCGGTGGCTGCAGAAGGAGCAGCTGGGAACGGGCTGTTTCCGCAGTGTGGGGAAGCTCTTCAACAACGCCCTGCAGGTGGGTGGGTGGGGGAATTCAGTGATTGTCCCCCTGTCCTGGGCACCAGGGAGGTAAAACCTCCAATCCTGGGGGCAGTTTTGGGCCCCTCGCAGCAAGAAAGGCTTTGAGGTGCTGGAGTGAGTTGAGAGAAGGGAACGGAGCTGGGGAAGGGGCTGGAGCACAAGTGTGATGGGAGCGGCTGAGGGAGCTGGGGGGTTCAGCTGGAGAACAGGAGCTGAGGGGAGACCTTCTGATCTCTGAACTGCCTGAAAGGAGCTTGGAGCCAGGGGGGTCGGGCTCTGCTCCCCAGGAACAAGCGCCAGGAGCAGAGGAAACGGCCTCAAGTTGCACCAGGGGAGGTTGAGGTTGGATCTGGGAACAATTTCTTCCCCAAAGGGCTGTGGGGCATTGGAACAGGCTGCCCAGGGCAGTGCTGCAGTCACCATCCCTGGAGGGGTTGGACAGACGGAGATGAGGTTCTCAGGACATGGGGCAGTGCCAGGGGTGGCTTAATGGCTGGGCTCTTCCAGCCAAAATGTCTCTATGATTCTATGATATACGGGTTGAGTAGCCCCCAGCATGTCCCTGGTCTCGGCACTGCGGCAATCCCTGTACCAGTGGTACGGCGTGGCTGGACCCATCTCCCACTGTCCCCTTTGCAGGGTGGCGTCTCGGACGAGCTGTCGCTGTCAGCTTATGTCACGGCTGCGATGCTGGAGCTGGGGCTGTCCCCAACGGTGAGGACAACCCCATCTTCCCTGGCGGGGCTGCTGGGGTGGGGACGGGTGCTGGGGCAGGGGGTCTGGCTGTGCCAGCCCACCTCCTTGCCACACCTGGGTGCTGCTGGTCTCACTGGGCGGAAGTGGGGTCTCTGACCGATGCCCGTGGGTTGGTTCCTGACCCCGGTCCCGTGCCAGGACCCAACGGTGAGCTCAGCCCTGCGGTGCCTGGAGGCTGCGGCCACGGACGACCCCTACACGCAGGCGCTGGTCGCCTACGTCTTGGGGCTGGCGGGACGGGCGGAGCAGCAGCGAACGCGGTTGCAGAGCCTGGCCCAGCACAGCGTCAGCGCAGGTACCCCCTGACACGGGCAGCATCACCTCTGGGTGATGCCACCATCCCCTGCCTGGTCACCCCATCCCACCCCAGCACTCCTGGCTGAGCTCACCCCCCATCTCTCCCAGAGGGGCAGCTCCACTGGCAGAGGAAGGGGAAGGCTCTGCCCCCATCGCAGCCCTCCTGGGCGGCTGCTGCGCCGGCGGAGGTGGAGATGACGGCCTACGTCCTCCTGGCCTACCTGTCCCAGCCCCAGGTGTCTTCTGCTGACATGGGGACCGCATCCCAGATCGTCCGCTGGCTCAGCAAGCAGCAGAACCCCTACGGGGGCTTTGCCTCCACGCAGGTACCTGTACCAGGGTCTGCAGGGCTGCTCCAGGCGTCCCCCCACCCTGTGGCTGCAATTAGGGGTGACCCCAGCTTGCTGCTTTCATAGAGTCATAGAATGTCCTCAGTTGGAAGGGACACACAAGGATCATCAAGTCCAACTCGCATCCACGCATAGGACAACCCCAAAGTTCACACTATGTGTCTGAAAGCATTGTCCAAATGCTTCTTGAACACTGTCAGGCTTGGGGCTGTGACTCCTCCCTGGGGAGCCTGTTCCAGTGTCCAGCACCCTCTGGGTGAAGAACCTTTTCCTGATATCAAACCTAAACCCCCCCCGCCATATCTTGCTGCCATTCCCTCGGGTCCTGTCCCTGGTTGCCAGAGAGAAGAGTTCAGCGCCTGCCCCTTCTCTTTCTCCTGTGAGGAAGCTGCAGACCACGATGAGGTCTCTCCTCAGCCTCCTCTTCTCCAGCCTGAACAAACCCAGTAACTGCCCAGGGCAATGGTGGAGTCACCATCCCTGGAGGGGTTGAACAGATTGAGATGAGGTTCTCAGGACATTGGGCAGTGCCTGGGGTGGGGTAACGGTTGGACTCGATGAGCTTGAGGGTCTTTTCCAACCGAAACAGTTCTGTGATTCTATGACTTAAGCTGCTTCTCATATGGCTGCTTCTCCCTTCCCTCCACCACCTCTCTCCGTGCCCAGGACACTGTGGTGGCCCTGCAAGCTCTGGCCAAGTACGCCGCCCTGACATACGGCAGCAATGGGGACTTGGCGGTGACAGTGACATCCCCGAAGGGCACCGCACAGGACTTTGTGCTGAACAACAGCAACCGGCTGGTGCTGCAGCAGGCGGCGCTGCTGGAGCTGCCAGGGCTGTACGGGGTGCGAGCCCGCGGGCAGGGCTGTGCCCTGGTGCAGGTGGGTACGGCCGGGGGTCCGTGTCCCTGCGTGAGACCCGCTCGGTGGCTCTGACCCCCCCGTGTCCTCCCAGGTGACCCTGCGCTATAACGTGCCACCCCCTCCGAGCACGGGGACGTTCGACCTCCACGTGGAGACGGAGCCCAAAGAGTGCCAGGGGGATGCCAGCACCCGCTTCCGCCTCATCCTCCGGGCACGGTAGGGGCTGGGGCTGCCCCCCAGGTCTAGGGGGGCCGGGATCAGCCAAGGAGGGAGGGCAGACCCCAACCCCAACCCCGTCTGGGGCTCTGCCCTGTCAGGTACACCGGGGAGCGTCCGGCCACCAACATGGTTGTCATCGAGGCCAAGCTGCCATCTGGCTACATCCCAGACAAGAGCTCTGTGGTGGAGGTGAGGAGCCCCTGGGACACCCCCCCCCTGCATTGGGTCCGTGGGACACAGAGGAATCCCCATTTGGGATGCTGGTCCCATGTGGGGAACCCACTTCCCATCCCGAGCTGTGTCCCTCCAGCTGAAGAGGCAGAAGCTGGTGAAGAAGGTGGAGGTGGAGCCCGACCAGGTGACAATTTACCTGGACCAGGTGAGTGTGGCATGGGGACAGGAGCCAGACCTCACGTGCCAGGACATGGGGACACTTCCCCATGGTGGACGGTGGCACCTCACCCTTGGGCTGTCTCCACAGCTGACAAAGGAGGAGGAGAACTTGACCTTCACCGCCACGCAGGATTTCCCGGTGAGGAACCTCCAGCCGGCGACCGTGACGCTGTACGATTACTATGAGACTGGTGAGCCTCCCCTTGCACCCCTGTGCCTCAGAGCGGGGCTGGCTGGACACCTGGTTCACATTGATGAGCTTTGGTTCGTTAATGGGAGTGTCTCGCCCTGAGCCCGTTGGTCACCGCTCTTCCCGCCGCAGGTGACCGCGTGGACGTTGCCTACAGCGCGCCTTGCAGCTCAGGTAGGGACAGAGGGGTCACCCCCACATCGGGACCCTGGTGGGGACCCCAAAGGGCCAAGCTGAGCCCCTAGGGACAGGGGATGTGGGGCAGGGATGGGATGGAGGAACCCAGGAACCCCAGATGGATCAACAAGGACTTGCTGGCCAGTTTTTGGGGGCTGGGGATTGGGGAGGACCCAGGTGTCCAGGAGAAGCTGTGCCTCTTTCGGGGGGCTCGGCCCCCCTGTCAGCCCTGCCCACCCTCCCGTGCACCCCATGGAACTCCCAGCCAGGGGTTTGGGGTGACATGGGGTACGGGGCTCAGCAGGGGGGACAGGGGAGCTGGGGGGACTCTGCTCACAGCACCCCCGTTTGGTTTTGAAGAGGCTGATGGGCAGGAGCAGAACTTCTAGCACAGCCTGAAGCAGCTGCTGTGTGAACCCTCATCATTGAACCATTTTGATTGGAAGAGACCCTCAGGACCATGAAATCCAACCATTCCCCCACCCCTGGCACTGCCCCATGTCCTGAGAACCTCATCTCTGTCTGTCCAACCCCTCCAGGGATGGTGACTCCAGCACTGCCCTGGGCAGCCTGTTCCAATGCCCCACAGCCCTTTGGGGAAGAAATTGTTCCCACATCCAACCTCAACCTCCCCTGGTGCAACTTAAGGCTGTTTCCTCTCGCCCTAACTTTGACTTTGGTTGAGCACCCAAGCGGTGGCTTTGCAGGGACATCACCGTTCCTCCCTCTCCCACCACCCCAGGGAGCTCTGGGGCACCAGGTCTGGCATCTCCCCTCATCATGGGACCAAGACCTTCCTCCTGTCACAGCAACCTGTCCCCTCCCCAGCAGGTCCCCACCGCCACTCAACCCGTCCCCCTTCCAGGCACTAACATGGTGCCACTGTCACCAAGAGGGACCTGGGGGCACCTCTGCAAATCAAACAGATTCAGGTGTTGACATGAGAAGCCGCAGCCCCCCAGCCCCTGCCCTGGGTCTAAATAAATACATTTTCTCAAGTGTGTTTTTTCTTTTGGTCTTCTCTTAAACTTGCAGGGTCCCACATCCAGAAGGGGTACGGATGGAGGAGGGTGGGGACAGGGCGGTGGGGACGGTCACAGCACAGTCCTGTCACCTCACCAGGACCCAGGAAACGTCCTGGGACATCCTCAGACTGGAGTTTAATTCTGCTGTAACTGAGGAGCTGCTCTCTGCAGACCATCCTGCAACTGCGGTGACAAATGTGGCCCAGGGAGCTGTCCCCGAGCCACAACCTCTTGGGACAGCAAGTTGGCTGGCGTGAACGCTCGTGCCACAGTCTCTCAGCAGACAGCAACGGTGAGAGATCCGGAGATGGAAGGGGGGTCAATGCTACAGTGCAGAGGCCAAATAAAACCTCCCTGTCCCAACAGAGGACAGGAGGCAACGGCACATCAAGGCACAGACTGTCAGGACGTGTGGTTAAGTCCCTGTCCCCACGATACGGGACAGCAGCAGGGCGAGCTGGCTGCCCCCGAGGGCAGCCCTGCCACACGGAGCAGAGTCCCCGAACAGTCCCACATCACTTGTGGCGTTTTTTCTTCTGTTCTTTGCGCTTCTGAGCTCTCACATCCTTCTTCAGGCGGCTGTCGACGACCTTGAACTGGCCCTTGACACCGGGAGGACGGCGCACCCGGCGTCCCACGCCTTTCTTAGCCACCAAGTAGGTGACCTGCCGCTTCTCCTTGGCCAGGCCAGCCTTCTTGTAGATGCTGCGGGAGATCGGCAAAAGGTGAGACCAAGAGCACCCCACCAAGAGGTCTCCCACCCCACAGCTGCACCTGATCCAGCCCAGCCCTGCTGGGTCACCTGCAGATGTCATGGAATCATTTTGGTAGGAAAAGACACTCAAGATCATCAAGTCCAACCGTTCCCCACCCCTGGCACTGCCCCATGTCCCTGAGAACCTCATCTCCGTCTGTCCAACCCCTCCAGGGATGGTGACTCCACCACTGCCATGGGCAGCCTGTTCCAATGC